>QEPC01007800.1:441916-455727 GCA_003113815.1 Sphenodon punctatus
CCGCACCCGGAGCTCCGCAAAGGTAAAGCACTCAACTTTAGTAGGGGTGATCCCTGGGGGGTTGGGGGGGTGTTAAACACCCCCCCCAGGGATCGGGTCTATACTTACCGGCGGCTGCGGGGATGCCACGGCCGCTGGTGCTGGGGGGTGGGCTCTTTTTTTAAACAAAAATCCAGGCTGGGCAGGGTGGGTGGGGGGTGTCCCCCCTTCCACCCGCGCAGCCTGGACTCGGGGAGGTTGTTTTTTTTTTTACTTTTTTGGTGGGACTTTACATTGCAGCCATTCATTTAAATGGCTGCAATGTAAAAAAATCCGGTACCCGGAATCCGGTAACTGGACCGGATTTACCGGGTTGAATCCAATAATGCCGGTATCCCCACCCCTAGAGAATACATTGAAGTCCTCAGCTCAGTGTACAGCGGTTGTCAAAAAAGCAAACCGAATGTTAGGAATTATTTGTAAGGGGATAAAGAATAAAACTGAAAATATCATAATGCTACTATTATGATAGCATTATCATAATCTATGGTGCGACTGCACCTTGACTATTGTGTGCAGTTCTGGCACCCCATCTCAAAAAAGATACAGTAAAAATAGAAAAGGTACGAAGAAGGGCAACAAAAATAAGGGGTATGGAACAGCTCCCCTATGAAGAGAGGCTAGAAAGGTTGGGGCTGTTCAGCTTGGAGACAACTGAGAGGGGATATGATAGAAGTTTATAAAATCATGAGTGGTGTGGAACAAGATAATAGGGAATGGTTATTTACCCTCTCAAATAATACTAGAACTAGGGGACATGCCATGAAACTAACAGATAGCAGATTTAAAACAAATAGAAGAAAGTTGTGGAATTTGTTGCCAAAAGATGTGGTCAAGGCCAGTAGTATAACTGGGTTTAAGAAAGGATTGGACAAGTTTCTGGAGGATAGGTCCATTAGCTGGGTAGGTTTGGGGACTGTAACCTCTTACTGTCGGAAACTGGGAGTGAACAACAGGGAATGGATTGCCCCATAGTGACCTGTTGGGTACTACTTTCAAGCGACTGAGATTGGCCACTGCCGGAGCCAGATGCCAGGCTCGATGGACCATTGGTCTGACCCAGTATGACACTTATGTTCTTAACACTTCTAAAATCCATGGAATTATCATTTCCTGGTTAGTGATGTTAAACTGAGAAATTGAGAGATTAAATGACTTGTTCAGGGTCACACAAGAAGTCAGTGGCAGTCTTGACCTCAAACCAGATTTTTTGAGTTTTGGTCTAATCCTCAGTATGTGAACCTCTGGTTGTTTAGTGCTGGTGCTGTCAATCAGTGACAGCATTACTTCACTTTAGTGAATGGAACTCTCACACCAGCATAAGGGCTAGTGTTGGCGTTAAGCAGCTGGAGGATCATGCTGCTCATCACCAGACCCTCCTTTTCTTTGCATCAGTGTTCACAGCATGAACTGGAGAATAACTATTAAAATGAGACTACAGAGGGATTTTTTAAAAGTCAATATTATGTAATTTCATAATTTGCAGACAAAGTCAGCCAAGAAATGTGTAACACCAGGCAGGGGGATGGATGTGGGCGAGGACTGCTCATTTTCACCAGCTGCTAATGAGAGACAAGCATGCAAAAGGATCTTACATATTCACTGCATGTGGACATATGGCAATTTTCAGGGGACTGTAACATGATCAATTCTATATGGAGACAGCAATAAGCACCTCTTGGCCCCCAGAGTCTGTGTCAAATTTCAAGTCTCATCTCTGGATTTATTTAAAATAAGAGCTAGGATTTATTTTAAACATTGCTAAAACTGCTTATTTTTGTTAGTGTTGTCCTTCACAATGGCTATACCAGATTTGTTCATATTTTCCATTTTGTTAAAAAAAGCAATCGTCGGTAAAGATAAAGCACAGTAACTTTTAGCCCAAAAGTTCCAATTTGTCAAAACTGCCATTGTTCAACATACTATTTATGAATGGCAGCCAATCCAGAATTCTGGATGGGTACACTTCAAACACACTGTAATTTTTAGAATATAATATTCAAGCCTGCCTGTATTATGAAGATCAGTTTTCGTTTTAATGTAATGAAAAGTACTCGACATCCACATAGCTGTGTCTGATTCATATGAAACAGGAGACTAATTATATTCTTCCCAGACACTTATCTATTTACCTCAGACTCTGATGTCTGGGCAGGTACATATTTAGTAATACGCAGCAGATGCTGGTCAGACTGAAAAGACGTTTCATTTGTGGCACTGTTACCTGAAACAGATTTCAGATGGAGACCTATTAAATGAACAGTCTTTGTCCTGCTGTTTTTTCCACTCATTAATGGTGGAAGAAACTGGCCTGCATTGTTTGCTGTTTATCCAACAGTTTTCGCACAGAAAACATGCAGCTTTCCCACTTTACTGTTCTAGTCCTTGCACTGTACTCTCTTCAGTCAATCTGATGCATTGCCCTTATCAAATATTTCAATATTATGCAAATAACGATACTAATAACCTGAGGCCTCATAGAACTAGACTTTCTATAGAAACATAATAAGCTATTGACCCTATCAAATAATACTTAGCTCTTTTAGTGGGCTTTTAAACAACAATTTGATATTTTTTTCCTTTTTGAAATATTTTTAAAATGAACCATGAGGAAAGCTAATTTCTCTAATACAAAGGTGATTTGTTAAATAAGCCTGTTGATTTGGGGGTTGTTAACATTCTCAGCTTGATTTGTTATCACTGTCATCATTGAGAATAGTCCTTCTTAGCTAAATGTAACAGGGTGGCCCTTGGGGTTAAGTCTTTGCAGGATCCACACCCCCAATAAGACTAGCTCATGTGGGATCTTTGCCGCAGTATCCTTTTATTTAGTGTCCCATATCAATCCATTGTCCTTAGTTCACACAAATACAGTGCTTCCAATCCCTTCAATCCATTTCTTCTAGCCAAGCACAGTCTCTCCTGTAATCAGTCTTACCCAGGGGCAGCCCTGTTACATAATGAGGTGGCGAATGTGGGCAGCCCCAACTAGACTGCCATCAAGTGCCAGAGGGAAAAGGGGTTTTACTGGTAAAATGAGTGAGTGGGTGTAACAGGGCAGAGTCCCAGAGGGTTGATATGCCTTTAAGAGAGCACTGCCAGCACCAGCAAGGGAAGCTACAGGCACACTGGAAGTGCAAAACAATGCAGGTGACAGGAAGCAGCTGTTTTGGGGCATGGCACAACCAATATAAAGAAACTGACGAGCCAGAGAGGCACACAAGGCAGCTGAAACTGGAAGAGATTGGAGCTAGGCTGAGCTTTGACTTCAAACCAAGCCAGAGAGGAGTGCTGGGCTTGGGAAGGCATGTTGGGAAAAGTGTTTGACCCAGAAGCCTGGAGACTGCTGTAAGTAGAGGCCGGAGGAGTTTGCCTGGCTAAAGAGACTTCGAATGACACTGTAGAAGTCAGAGGACCGTGCCTGTCTAAGAATTGGGATTATATATATTGAGAAGTGAGTTGTAGGAGGTCTACTTCCCATTGTTAGTTAGACTAGTGAGAGATTGGATAAAGATTGTATATATTTGTAGAGCTCTTGAATGTAAACCAGAGACTGAGACTGTGCGTTAAGAGACTGAGGGCACTTTTAGATGTGCTTCCAATCTCATGGACTTAAAATCTGCTTTCAGCAACCTCACATGGGTGGAGTTTAGACATGCCTCCCCACACCGGAAGTTGCCCAGCTGCCGTTGGAAACTGCGGCGTCAGACAGCTTGCGCATTCTTTTGAAAACCGGATTTGTGGAACCCCAATATCAAGGTTTCACAAATCCAGTTTTCAAAAGAATGCACAAGCCGCCTGGCACCACTGTTTCTAATGGTGGCCGGGCAACTTCCGGTGCAGGGAGGCATGTATAAACTCCACCCGCGTGAGGTTGCTGAAAGTGAATTTTTAAGTCCATGAGATTGGACGCATGTTTAAAAGTGCCCTGAGATTAAGTGATCAATGAATAAAGACTCATAACAGTTAATTCCCTAGTGAGACTTTTAAATGGAACTGATACTGTAAAGACTTATGCCTGGCAAGGCTCTTCCCTGTCACACTGGGATAGCATGGAGATGGAACTGTGGAGTTTTGTGGAGCAGGAAGTGAAGCACTGCAGGGAACAGCTGTGGTGGAAGGTGCAGGAGAAACACCAAGGAGAGGTTAGCAGGGGAGTGGAGCCGACCTCCTACGGGGCAGCAAGTGAGACCCACTCAGAATGAGTTTCTGGAGAACCTATGTCTGGTAAAGCTCTGCTGGTGATTCAAGCAAGTGGAGGATAAGCAGGGAGGCATAGCAACAAAGTAGCCCAACATCAGGGAGGGAGGTACTGGGGTTCCAAGGGAGGGGGTGCCCCGAAGACCTGTCACTCATGTGGACCCTCAGAACAATTCTGGAGGGCTTGTCCCACGTGAAGACTTACTAACTGGAGGATTGGGGGGGGGGGTAGAGATGGGGGAAATCCATATGTGGGAAAACGTCTATGAATTATGCTGGACATGAAAAAGACCAGGGCACCTGAAGTGGGCATGTCCATATGGAAAGCCCTGGGGTAGTTATAGTGACCCTACCCTGCCAGACCCTATAGAAGGAAGTCAGCAGGGTGTAGATCTACCAGACCCAAGGTTGGGAAGACTAAAAGGAGGCTAAGGAGGTATGTTACAAAAATGGCCTCTGCCCCACTTGGAAATGGAGGAGTCGGCTCTACCAAGGGTGATACGATAGGAAATAGAAAGATGTGAAAAGGGACTAATGATGGAGGTTAGGGGGGAAATGATAAAGAAGATATTCCAGGTGAATCAAACCTTTATGGATACAATAGATATCCAGGCAGAAGTGAAGGCACTTGCTGTGTCTAGAGACCACATGCAAAGACATAATGTGGTCCTGGTAGTAGTAAGGCTCCGGGTGGCACAGAGTATGGGGCCAGTAGAATCAGAGGGCTCAGTAGAAGAGAGGCAGGAACTGAGTGTGCATGTCATTTTTGTTATACAATAACGAAAACAATAAATAACAAAATCAATAATGATAACAAAAGTCGTTATTGATTTCGTTATTGTCTGGCAGGTGTTTTTTGGAGGGAAATGTGGAGAGGGGAAGGAGGGAGCAGACATCTTGGAGGCAGAAACAGGGCTGAACTCTTGAACTGGGAGGGGAAAGAACTGATGGATGTATCTCTGGCCAATGAGCAATGCAAGGAGTTCCCAGCAGTTGAATGGCACCCTGTGATTTCTCAGTGCCTCTGCCTCCCAGAACCAATCAGGAGGGCTCTGGGGGAGGGCACTGCAACCCTTAATATGTAGGGCTGCGCTGCTTCACTTTGTGTTAGCTCTCTTGCTTGTCGGGGTGCGTTTGCAGAAGCTGCTGGTGCTTGCACTAGACATCCTCCCACATATATATCCCTTATTCCCTTCCCTACCACCCAATCCTTATTCCTTAGGTACACACATATTATATAAATACACACAGAGAGAGTAGATATACCTCTGAGTTTTCCTTTTCAGATACTAATTGCTCCAAGATTCTTTTCCTGGTAACTTCTAAGTTAGAACCCAGCATTGTGTACATATAGTTTGGGATATTTTTCCCTATGCGCATCACTTTGCACTTGTCCACATTAAATTTCATCTGCCATTTAGATGCCCATTACTCAGTCTCGCAAGATTCTCCTGCAATTCTTCATAGTCCATTCATGTTTTAACTACCTTGAATAACTTTGTGTCATCTGCAAATTTGATCACCTCACTTTTTAATATATTCATTAATGATCTGAAGAAGGGAATAAACAACATCGGTCACAGTACAGATCCCTGGGGCGGGCCACTCGTTACTTCTCGACACTGTGAAAACTGACCGTTTAGTCCTACTTCTTGTGTCTTATCTTTTAACCAGTTGCTGATCCATGATTGGACACTGCCTCTTATCCCATTACTCTTTAGTTTCCTCAAGTCTCTCATGAGGGACCTTATCAAATGCCTTCTGAAAGTCCAGATACACTATATCGACTGGCTCACCTTTATCCACATGCTTATTTCCACCCTCAAAATATTCCAATGCATTAGTGAGGCATGACTTCCCTTTCCAAATCCATGTTGACTCTTCCCATGATGCCATGTTTATCAATATGGTCAGTACTTCTGTACTTAACAACCATTTCCACCAGTTTTCCTGGCACCGCCATCAGGCTCACTGGTCTGTAGTTTCCAGGATCACCTCTGGAGTCCTTTTTAAATACTGGCATTACATTTGCTACCCTCTAATCCTCTGGTACAGTGGCAGATTTTAATGATAGGTTACAAATTTCAAATAGTAGGTTTGCAACTTCAACTTTTAGTTCCTTCAGAACTCTGGGATTAATACCATTTGGTCCTGGTGATATGTTACTATTTAGTTTGTCAATTTGCTCTAGAACCTCCTCCAAAGTCACACTTATTTGTGACAGCCCTTCTTATTCTTCACCTACAAAGAGTCATTCCGGCATGGGTATCTCCCCAACATCCTCAGCGGTGAGGACCGAAGCAAAGAATTCATTCAGTTGCTCTGCAACATCCTTATCCTTCCTTAGCACCCCTTTCAACTCCCTGGTCATCTAATGGTCCAACAGACTCTCTAGCAGGCTCCTTGCTTCTGATATACTTGAAAAAGCTTCTTAAATTATTTTTTGCATCTTTAGTGAGCTATTCCTCAAATTCCTTCTTGGCCTCTCTTATTATTGTTTTACATCTAATTTGGCAATGCTTGTGCACTTGTCTATTTTCTTCATTGGAACTAGCTTTCCATTATTTTAAAGGACACCTTTTTGGTTCAAATAGCCTCCTTCACTTCCTCATTTAACCACACTGGCAGACATTTGGTCCTCTTGTTACCTTTTATATTTGTGGAATATATTTAGACCGCGATCCAGCTCGGCCATACCGTCAGCACAAGGGGCCTTGCACTGGCAGTAGTGCCAAGGAACAGCAAGCTGCCGGGGGCAGAGGGGTGTGAGTGCTGGTGGAAGCAAGGTTCCACTGGCCAGATGGCCACACACCCTCCAATGGAATGATAGCCACCACCCCGCACTGGTGGTAGGGAAGGGGACACAGAAAACGGAAGGGGTTCCCTACCCCTTGGACATGCCCCACCAGGGCTGGGGGCACCTCTCCGGGGGAAAGCCCACCAGACCCTGCATGAAAAATTGAGAAGGGGCGCCAGCTTGGCCTTACTCCTGCTCAGAGCAGAGCCGCACAGTAAGGTGCTGCACAGCCATAGGGACACAGGCACAGACTGCGTGGAGTCCCTGAAGCCACTGCACGCCCACCGGGCCAGCTCCTGAGACACCCAGGGCAAGAGAGCCCTGGACAGTCCTCCACAAAGCCCTGCCCCTCCCCTGCTGCTCCATGTGCCATGGTGCCAGTGGAACCAGCCAGGGCTCTCACGCCCCAGGTGTCTCAGGGGCTAGCTGGGTGGGGGTGAAGCAGCTCCAGGAACTCCAAGTGATCCCCGCCTGCCCCCCTACCTGCAACTCTGCCCCGTTTCTCCACCTCCCCCTTCCGTCGGGGAGCGGAGCTGGATGTGGCACTATGGTTGCTGGGGCCCCAGCACCATCCACCAGCGCTGTTTCAGTGCATAACTGGATTGCGCTCTTAATCTGCACTTCCAAGATGGTGTTTTTAAATAATCTCCATACACCTCTTGCATGCATTTAACCCTCCCAACTGCTCCTTTTAGTTTCCCTTTAACTAGTTTAGTTCTCCTCTAATGGCATTGTCTCAGAGAATGTAGTCTACCATTGGGACGAATGCTGACAAATCCTAATATTCACTCACAGAGCTGTTTCCTGTCTACTAGGGTGCATGTAGCCTCTTCCTGCATACAGTTCCTCTGAGACCATAGAGTCCTGGGCACAGTGCCTAGAGCAGTCTGTGAAGTGAATGCTCTCGTCGCTCTTGCTCTCACTGGTGCTTTGACTGTTTGCTTTTGCTTTTGGGTCACTCCAAAAAGGGTTGGGGTGGGGGAGAGAGAAAAAGAAAACAGAAAAAAACACAGCAGGAATGGCTTCCTGTACCTAGAGTTCACTTCGGTGGGCAGCATGTGGTATCACCATTTATTAGATTCCTTCTCTGAACCATGTGAGTGGCGGCTGTGTGGGGGCTGCATGGAGTGAACCCAGGTTCCAGTGGGCAACTGTCTCGTCAATTTATTGTATGTATTTATTTATTTTATTCAAATTTGTATCCCACCCTTCCCTAAAAGCTCAGGGTGGCTAACAACACACATAAAAATTCATAAAAACAATCAAATACAAACCCTCCCAAGCAACCCCCAAGCCCCTCCCCCACAAAGCCACCCAAATGCCACCTCCCCCTATCCCACCTCAACTCCCCTCA
Source organism: Sphenodon punctatus (assembly GCA_003113815.1). Lineage (NCBI taxonomy): Eukaryota > Metazoa > Chordata > Lepidosauria > Sphenodontia > Sphenodontidae > Sphenodon > Sphenodon punctatus. The sequence continues at coordinate 450,307 of QEPC01007800.1, forward strand.
CAACCCTACCCCAAACCATTCACCACCCCCTCATCCCCTATACCTGCCCACCAAATTCCTTTACAAAGACAAAGGTCTTAAACCGCCTCTGGAAGATGCTCAGGATCAGATGAACCTCCGGGGGAAGGAAATGACATTGGGGCAGCAACTGAGGGCTCTTTTAGACAAGACGGAAATGGCAGCTGAGCCCTTTATCAGCCGCCATTGTTACCGCTCATCTAAATCCCCGGCACGCTGTAATGCCGGATCTCTGCCACGTGAAGCCAGCCTGGCGATCCTGCCCCCTTCAAGGCGGATCGCCACTGTGCCGGCTTCACGCCGCACTTCCGGGTTCCATCCCAGATTGCACACGTGCAGAAGGACACGCATGCGCACATACACTCTACGCCGTGTCTGATGCTCTTCTGAACATCAGACACGGCGTAGAGAGGAAGGCGGGTGCCCGATGGCGGTATTGAATGATCCCGCTTGTGAGCGGGATCATTTAAAAGCGCCCTGAGAATGCCACCTGCTAGCCCTCATCATATGAACAAGACTAACCAATGGTATCCACAATGGTATCCACTCTTGGCCGATTGCAGTGGGGCACGGAAGGATAAACGGTCTCTCAGATATTTATTTATTTATTTATTTTATTTATTTCTTCAAACTTATATCCCGCCCCCTCCTGCAATGCAGCTCAGGGCGGCTTACAACAATAAAAAACAGTTAAAAACAGTTAAAATATAAATATAAATATAAAAACATCAAAACAGGGTTAGGAACAATAAATAACTAAATAGGCAGGGGATTAAAATAACCCTCCCCCTCCCTCCCTCCCAAAGGCCTGGGCAAACAGCCAGGTCTTACAGTTCCGCCGAAATGTCAAAAGGCTTGGGGCCAGGCGAGCTTCCTCCGGAAGGGAGTTCCACAGCCGCGGCCCTATCACCGAGAATGCACGCTCCATCGTGGCCCCCCGCTTCACACGGGGGACCTCCAGGAGGGCACCCCCGGCGGACCGCAGGAGTCGCTCCGGGGCGCGGAGGGCGAGGCGGTCCCTAAGGTATGAGGGGCCAAGGCCGTATATGTGGGGCCCAGACCATTTAGGGCTTTAAAGGCCAAAACCAGCACCTTGGATTGTGCCTGGAAAGCTATGGGAAGCCAGTGTAGACTCCGTAGCACCGGTGTAATGTGCTCATGGTGCCTCACCCCGGAAAGGAGCTGAGCTGCCACGTTCCGCACCAGCTACAGATGTCAAAAAGTCATCAAAGGCAGCCCCCGCATAGAGCACATTGCAGTAATCTAGCCTCGAGGTGATGAAAGCATGGATGATGGTGGCCAGATCCAAGTCAGAAAGAAAAGGCTACAGCCTCCTCACCAGTTAACATCCAGAGATAATAGATCAGGGGCGGTTTCTATAAATGGACGGCCAAGCGGCTGCCGCCCCCTCCTCCCTCCAGCTGCCCCAAGGCTCGTAAGTCATCTCAGCCCGTCAGTAGCTCATCTACTTTTTTTTTTCAGCACAAGACTGGTCTCTTGCAGGTGGCACTTCCCCATTACAGATTGGGCGCATGCGCAGAGAGTTTGCAACGTGCTCTGTGCTTCCTGCACCTGTCCCTGATGCCTGATCTGTCAGATCAGTGCCGACAGTGCTATCTTCTGCAGCTGGCCTGCCACTCAGGCTCCTCCTTCTTCCCCCCCTCCCTCCTGGCTGCCCAGCCACTGTCACAAGTGGCATAAAGCTCCTCCCTTCCCCGAGCCCCAGTGAGGCAGGACTGGCAGGCTGCATCTGGGAGGGAGGCGGGGCTGGCGAGGGTTCCCTCCAGCTACCAGAAGCAGCAGCATCATTGTGGTGGTGGTGCTCCATGTGCACATGGTTTTTTGATCCCAGGGAGTCAGACAGACTAGTTGCATGTGGGAGGGCTAGGGGGGGCTATGTATAAACATTTTAGAGAGAGCGCATGCATCAGGCGCCATCCCGCTGCTGCATGGCTCTCTTAGGGGGGAGGAGGGACTTGTAATTTGGCTCAGGCTGAGTTCCATGAGCGGAACTCAGCCAAAAAAGGTGGCAGCTGGGCGGTAAATATTTTAATACCACCCATTTCAGACACCAAGGGAGGGAGGATGGGGGGGAGGAGTCTCAGGGGAGGAGTCTGCCTCAGCACCAGCCAATCGCAGGCCAGAGAGAGACTAAAGGCTGAGGAGGAGCTGCCCTGACCTGCTGGCTGCACAAATTATTGACCCCCAGCCACAGGAGCACATGTCCTCACTGCTGCCAGTGGCATTTGGCAGGGGCGGTGCGCATTGCAGGACACAAGGGGCATTGCCCTTCCTGGCCTGATTCCCCTCCACATGCTCTTCATGCTTTTAAAAAGAAAGGGAAAAAGAAAAAAGAAAAAAAAAACCTCACCTGAGTCCCAAAGACACTGGGGGCGGGGGGAGCCCGCAACCCACTCCAGACTTGCTCCGAGTCCTCCAGTTCAGCAATCAGCTGAGTGCTCAGTGTTGTTGTTGTTGTGCCTCCCTGGACACATGTGCAGGCAGGAGCTGAGGGGGTGGGGGCCACTGCCTCCTGCTGAGTCTGCTCTAAGGAGTCCCTTAACAGACAAAACTTTACAAAAGTGATTTGGGCTATTGGGCTTAGAGCCCATGCTACCTGAATGGGGAAAAGCACTTTGCTTTTCCTACCAGTGGGGGGCAGTGTTCCACAGAGCCCTATGGGCTGCTTTGAAAGACTCTGTCTGGACTGGAGACTCAAACGCCCAGGCAGTGTGTGCCTGTGCACAGCTGCTGCTGTTGAGGGCTCAGGCTGTCTTCCTGTACCCCACCCCCTAGGGTGGGGTTAAAAGAGAGCTCTCATTTGGCATGCTGGTGATCTGCTCCATTTTGGTGGAGAGCACTGGCTGGCCTGTTTGTGACTTTGTTATCCCACTCTGCTGCTGGACCTGCATCAGACACATCCCCATTGGTGAGTTAGTTATTTTGCTAGGAGACACTGGTGGAAAAGGGGCCTGTGGGGCTGCGGGGGAGGAGAGAATGGGGCTTCAACAGAGTTGTAACAGTGAAGCGTGTTTTGGGGGACAAGTGGAATTCCTTGCTGCTGCTTTTGTGGTGTGCTAAGACTTCACATAATATGGTTCAGTTGGTTTAAGATCTGGTTTGCTTTTGCTTGTTCTGTGTTCGTGTTTGTATGTGCACTGCTAGTTTCCCCTGCTCCTCTCCCAAACTCCTCAAGCATGTGCAAAGACTATGGCCATTTTCTGATGCCCCCACTGGCCATGGCTACTTTTGGTTAAAATTGGTCTGCTTCTTTTTGATGTAAATTGTCTGTTTTACAGGTGGGGGAACCTAAGGGCTTGGATGAAAGAGTTTATAATCTTTGCTGAAATGTTCCTTGCATTTTAAAATGGCCCTGCCCGTTGCAGTTTGGTGGGATGTTGTGGCAGGCTTTTTCACTAATGGCTAGTCCTTGCATGAATGCTCCATGTTTAGTTTCAGCAGAAACTACCTCTTACATTGCAACAGAGCTGTGTAGCATGTTTTGGGGGACAAGTGGAAATCCGATCCCTGCTGCTGCTTTTATGGTGTGCTAAGGATTGCACATAACATTGCTGCCTTAACATGGCTTGCTTTGCTTGCTCTGTGTTTGCATGATGCATTGCTGCTTTCTTTCTCCCCTCCCAAGCATGAGTAGAGAGGCCATTTTGTGTGTCTACTGGTCATGGCTACTCTTCTCTTTCACTGCTGTTCTCTACTGGAAAGTAGTTTCTGGCCTCTCTCCTTGTGACTTTGAGCATCTTGCCTGGCGTTTCTGTTGAGAAACAGAAATGCATTGTTTAAATTTTGATGGGGCTGGTTTGGTGCCAACAGAGGCATGTAACTGGCCAAACTTTTTTTAAAAGGCCTGTGTGCTTGGACAGGCATTTGTCTGCCAGGGATATGATGTAGGTACCGGGGATGCTGGTCTCGAGGCTATGCAGCCCTGAAACTTGCCAAACTTCTTTTAAAAGGCCTGTTTGCTTGGACAGGCATTTAGCTGCTGAGGATACAGTGTTGGTACTGGGGATGCTGGTGTGGATAGAGAGTGTTTGGTTGCTATACAGGCCTGCAACTGCTCTCCTTGTGAACAGAGGAAAACGTAGATAGGAGCATGGCAGAAGAGAAGGCTGCAGACAGCAAGGAGACCCCTGTCCCCCACTGAACCCATCTCTTCCCCTTACTCTTGTCGTGAACCAAAACCAAACCCTTTCACTCCTACTCTCCTCTATTGTCCTTTTCTTCCCTTTCATTCTCTTCTGAGAAGAGAATGAAAAGGATGCTATGAAAATCAAGGATTCGCGGGTTCAGGATAAAGGTAGGTGATGGCAATGTAATCTAATCTATATTTGTAACCTGCTATGGTTAATTTGGACCCAGTGGGGGAGAGTGGGTGGGACTCCAGTAAGAGGGGTCTCTATCCCCCAATGGCAGTGCTTCACACAGCAGCAAGGAGTTCCCAGTGTTAACTAATGTAATGTTCATCCAATGTTAACGCTGGGAACTCCTTGCTGCTGGGTTAAGCCACACCCCTGGCTGTGCCTACTGCTGCCCCTGGCTCCGGCCTGCTGGCAGCAAAGCCACCAGCAGAAGGTTCAATCCACCCACTGCCCCACCAGCCTCAAAAGCCACCACTGGCGTTTTCTGGAATCTCTGGCTGTGTTGTCCAGCTTCCCAAACAATCAGCAACAAAACCAGTAAGAGATAGGGATGGGTGAGCAGATCGCGGTTTGGGTTCGGCTGCGTTCGGTTCGTCCGTTCGGTTAGTTCGCTGAGTTCGGGTTTGGCGGTTCGGTTCGGTCGTCCGAACAAACCGTTCGGTTAGGCCGTTCAGCTGTTCGGTTTGGCTGTTCGGAAAATGTTGTTACGAGTGGGTTTTTTTGTTTTTTATATGTTTTTTTGGTTTTTTATTGGGTTTTATATGGTTTTCTTTTGTTTTTTATTTGGTCTTTTTGATTTTATATGGGGTTTTTTATTTATTTATTTTATCTAATATTATATGCATCTATCTACACAATCTAACTGCTATTAACTATTCTAAATGCTATGAACTAAATGGATTATCTAATAAGTACACAGGCCTATTCCTACAAACACTAAAACTAAATCACTAATGCTATCTCTATCACTAAGCTAACTCCTACAACTCTCTACTATCTATCTATCTATCCCATATCCATATTCATACATATGTATGGATATATATACATCCCATATATATGGGATGGGGGGGGATCACAAACAGAAGAGGAGTCTGTAGTGAACTGAATACATACATACTCAATGAGTCTACAGTGAAATGCATAACACAAGGTTTCAGTTTTTAAGTTTCATTTCAGTACAAAACTGAAATGAAACTTAAAGCAATCTAAAAATCCTACTCAACGCCTGCTGTTCAGGAACAGT
>QEPC01007800.1:467382-523145 GCA_003113815.1 Sphenodon punctatus
GTCCATGACAAGGGCATGACCTTCACATCCCCCACTAACGGATCACCTGCCTCAAGGCCAGAACAGAAGACCAGGTCAAGGATATGTCCCCCCACATGAGTCGGGCAGTTGACCACTTGGGACAAGTCCATGGTTGCCATGGCGGCCATGAACTCCCGCTCCGCTCCTACAAGGCCAGCATCGACATGAGTGTTGAAGGCCCCAAGGTCCAAAGTCCTGGGGGAGTTCAACACTACCTCTGAGGCCAGCTCTGCTAGAGCAGCAAGGGATGCTGCCAGACAGGAAGGGGCCCGGTATACCAGCAACACCCCAAGCTTGCCCCTAGCCAAATCAAACACCACATGGAGGGCTTTCACACCTGGAATCTCCTGGACTGGATATCTCCTAACTGGCCAGTCCTCCCTGAAAATAATAGCCACACCTCCCCCCGGCCCCCTATGCGAGGCTGATGCTGCACAGCATACCCGGCCAGCACAAGGTCCGCCAGAACTGGTCCAGCCCCCTAGTCCAGCCAGGTTTCCGTGATGCACGCAAGGTCTGCTGCCCCGTCCAGGATAAGATCCTGAATAACTGGGGCCTTGTTCATTACAGACCTTGCATTCAACAGCATCAGCCCTTTATAGGCGGACCCTGGATCCTGACCCATTCTCATCCTTGGTCGGGGGATGACCCTCCTAACCTCCACCAGATACCTTGGTCCTCTAGGAGGGCAAGTCATCTGCCCCCTTTGACCATACCGTCCTTGCCCCAGAACCACTCCTATAGCCGCTCCTTCCCCTCTGTCTGCTACATCCTGACCCCTACCTCTGGGCTGCTCACCCTGCCTCTGGACCCCATATCACCCCTCACCTCCCATTGCTTCACCTGCTGCCACCAGGAATCGGCATCAAAGACATCACTCCTTTTCCCCCCTCCCTTCATCCCACCCTCCTTTCTGCCAGTCCTCATGCTGCCACCGGAGTCCGGCATCACCCCTACACCCCCCCCCCAACTCCTCCTGCCACTGAGAACCGAGCACATCCTCCCACCTACTACCACCAAGTGAGCCCTCCACCGACCCAGATCTGCATCGTCTGCAGATGGGGTTGCAATTCTGATTGATATCTGGTATCCTTTGCATGTCTTTTGTTTTCTGGGATCACGGGAGTCTATTTAACTCTCAAAATGAGGTGTGTCAGGCAAAATGTTAGAATCACTGGACTTCGCTTTAGGGATCGTATGTTCTATAGGTACTCATCTACCCTGCCCAGAGACAGGTGGTGAGGGATGGGGATGAACGAAGCAATGACATTGGGTGTTTTTACACACACATTTCTCCTAAATGTATACTGTTACATCCTAAACTTTCTGTATGTCTTAAATCACTCACCCAGATCTTAAACATCCGGATCTTTGAACTTCTGCATAGAACTTCTCCCAGAACTTTTGTGTGTAAAAAAGTTCTCCTGGTAAACTGCTTTGCTCCAGGCAGCTGTGGTCACTTGATTTCCATGGCAGTCCCTCACGTCTACACCTGCGGCTACTTTAGGCTGCCTCAAGTTCCAATGCATCTGGAACTTACTTGTGGACTTGTAAACCCAGAAGATTGAAAAATCCAGAACTTTAAGGTGTGTGTATAAATGCTCATTGTCACATGTGTTTCTGGCTAAAGTAGCTATTTAGGTGTATGTGGGGTGAGGAGTAGTTTTTTAAAGGCTGCAGTAACTTACTCAACCTCATCATCATGGTCATTGACAGCTGCTGAGAAACCACTGCACAAATAATGTATATTAGCATTAATTCTATTTTTCACAAGGGTTTACTACTGCACAGTGGCGTGACTGATTAAACCCCAGTTCAACAAGAGAAACTATATCTTCTCAGCCCATTCCAACATTTCAATTTTAAATGCATTATTCTTTATAATTTTCAATAAATGACTCAACAAAATGAAATTTTCCTATTTATAATAGTCAAGCATGTAAGAAGCATTGCAAACACAATATTGTTGCCTTATTAAATATTCCCTTAACACATCTGTCTTCAGAAAGTAAACATCCTTCCTTCCTAAAATCAAGCTCAATTATTAATACCCATAAGAGTGTTGTTACTGTTAGTAGATAAACCATGAAAACAAAATGTGGCTCTGTAAATGCAGCGTGGTTGATACCCATGCAATTACAATACACATAATTATAAACCATGGTTGAGGGCAGCAATGTCTGTTTTTAAAGCAGCTATTTAAGCTTCCAGTTAAATCACCATGGGTTTTCTTGCAGTACAATGGACCAAGCCCAAGAAGGAATTTGTATCATAGGATCATCGGTTGCATTAAGGTGGTGAATCCACATATAATCTAAACCTTCTCTCACAATAAATGTTCTCCAGAGCAGTAGTTCCCATCCACTCGTATGAGCGCTAGTAATGGTGCTTCAGCCTCCCTCTGCCCCAGTGCTGAACTTCTAACTAACTTGCACCTGTATAGATCAGAAGTAATTCTACTGAGAACAGTGGAGTTTAAGCCACCACAAAAAGGGCTATAGGCTATGAGTGTGTCACAGTATATTCTAGTGAATTTCACAAGAGAGGTGTTGGGAAGGGGGATGACAAGTCATGGAAAAGTTTCCAAATAAGTTTTTGTGCATCAACATACACAAGAGCATATACAATGTAGGGCTTCAGTAGGACTACTTGGGAGTAAGTGGTTAGTGGATCATGGCCTCTGTTTTTAACATGATGATAAGTGCAAATATACGTACAATTGACATCAATCTGAGTACAAACTGGTTGTGCATACAGTTAGATTCACAACGCCCTTCTGAAACAGCATGTTGTACATGATGAGTCTGTCATCCTTGACGCCATATAAATCACCTTGCAAGACATTACAGCGCTCATCCCCTCCAGGTGAGCAGGGCTCCACCCCACAGCCACAAGCCAAAGGTGCACGCCCGCCCCCGGCGGGCGGCAGCCCTTGGGCGGCGACAAAAGGGCGCTGGCCGTTTTGTGGCCGTTGTGCGGCCGGAGCGAGGACAGCGAGGGGCCACCCCCCTGACAGCACGCACACGACACCTGCAGGCCTGGACTCCCCCCGATACTGAACAGGTAATACCTATGATGCCTCCCTATACCTCCCTCACCTCCTCGCCCTCTCTCACCTCCCTCCTTCTAGCCTCTCTCACGCACCCCCTCCTTCTCCCTCTCCCTTCACCAGCAGCCTTTCTCCAGCCAACCTACCCCTTATCCTCACCCACGCCCATCCCCCCTCCCCACCCTCATCCCCCCTTACCCATTCCCCCTAGCCCCAAACCCGGCCGTTCCCCATCCCCCAACCTCATCCGCATCCCCTGCCTTCCCAAACACCAATTGCCTTTTTCCTGCTCCCTCTGGAACTGCCGCTCGTCCGTGGCTAAAGCTCCCTTCATCCACGATCTCTTCCTCTCTCGCCCCTTTCAACTCCTGGCTCTTACGGAAACCTGGATCACGCCCTCCAACTCTGTTACCCCGGCTGCTCTATCCTCCGGGGGCCTGTCGTTCTCTCACCGCCCCCGCCCTGAGGGCCTGGGTGGTGGTGTGGGCTTGCTCCTTGCTAAGCACTGCCAATTCAAAACCCTCTCCCCTCCCCCCTCCTCCTCCTTCCCTTCCTTTGAGGCCCACTCTGTGCGCTTATACTCCCCTCTACACCTTCGGGTTGCTGTCATCTACCGCCCCCCGGGTTCCCTCTCCTCTTTCCTCCCGGACTTTGAATCCTGGCTCACCTTCTTCCTCTCCGATGATATCCCCACTCTTATCCTTGGTGATTTCAACATTCACGTTGACACGCCCTCCGCCCCCTCTGTTTCCCGCTTTCTCTCTCTCGCTTCCTCCTTTAATCTCCGACTCTGGACCGACTCCCCCACTCATACTGACGGCCATTCCCTCGACCTCGTCTTCACTCGAAACTGTTCTCTAACTGACCTCTCCTTTGACCCCTTCCCTAGTTCTGATCACTTCCTCGGCTCCTTCAGCCTTTCCCACCGACCCCCCTCCGCCTCCCCCTCTATGCGCCCCTTCCGCAATATGCAGGCCCTTACTCCCTCGGAGTTTGCCGCACATCTTTCCCCCCTTCTCCCCCCCGTTTTCGCCTCCTCCTCCCCTGACTCTGCTGTCTCTGCTCTCAACGCTTCTCTCTCCTCGACCCTTGACTCTCTTGCCCCCCCCTCTGCTCGCCCCGTCCGCCCCCTCGACCCCCGCCCCTGGCTTACCCCTGCCATCCGCTACCTCCGCTCCTGCGCCCGGGCTGCCGAACGCCTCTGGCGCAAATCCCGCTCCCTCCCTGACTTCCTCCATTACAAATTCTCCCTCTCCTCCCTCTCCTCGGCTATCTCCCTAGCTAGGCAGCGCTATTATGCCTCTAGGATCGAATCTTTCTCCCGCGACCCTCGCCGCCTTTTCTCTACTTTCGACTCCCTTCTCAAACCCCCCTGCCCTCCCCCGCCCTCTTCCCTTGCTGCTCGGGATCTTGCGTCGTTCTTCACCTCCAAGATTGACAAGATCCGTCGGGATATTGCCTCCCGCCCCCCTCCGCCCCCCGCCCCCCTCCCTCCTCGCATCCTTCCCTCCTGCCTCTCTCCAGGAAATCTCTGCTCTTCTCTCTTCATCCAACCCCTCCACCTGCCCCCTTGACCCGATCCCCTCCCGCCTCCTGACCTCTATTGCTCCCACTGTCGCTCCCCCCCTTCTGCATGTCGTCAATCTCTCCCTTTCCACAGGCTCCTTCCCCTCTGCCTTCAAACATGCCACTGTCTCCCCCATCCTCAAAAAGCCTACCCTGGACCCTTTCGATCCCTCTAGTTACCGGCCGGTCTCCCTCCTTCCCTTTGCTTCGAAGCTCCTGGAACGTGTCGTCTACTCCCGCTGCCTGAACCTCCTCTCTGCCAACTCCTCCCTGGACCCTCTCCAGTCCGGCTTCCGCCCCCTCCACTCTACTGAAACTGCCCTGGCCAAGATCACCAATGATCTACTTGTCGCTAAATCGAAGCGCCACTACTCCGTTCTTGTCCTCCTTGACCTCTCTGCTGCCTTTGACACTGTCGACCACTCGCTCCTCTTGGACTCGCTTTACTCTTTGGGCTTCCGTGGCTCTGTCTTTGACTGGTTCTCCTCCTACCTCTCTGACCGCTCCTTTAATGTCTCCCTCCCCGAGTCGACCTCCCCCTCCCTTCCCCTCTCGGTTGGGGTTCCCCAAGGTTCTGTCCTTGGCCCTCTCCTCTTCTCTATCTACACCCTGTCCCTTGGCGAAATTATTGCCTCCCACGGATTCCAATACCATCTCTATGCTGATGACACCCAACTCTATCTCTCTACCCCCTCTCTCTCCTCCTCTATCCGCTCACGCCTCGTCGACTGCCTCTCTGATATCTCCGCCTGGATGTCCCGACGCCAACTCAAACTGAACATGGCCAAGACTGAACTCCTCATTTTTCCTCCATCCCCCTCCTCTCCCTCTGACCTGACCGTCTGCATTGATGGGGTCACCATCCGTCCTGTTCTCCGTGCCCGCAGCTTGGGCTTCATTTTTGACACGCACCTCTCCTTTAAACCTTACATTGACTCTGTGGCCAAATCCTGCCGATTCGCTCTCCTCAACATTGCCCGCATACGCCCCTTTCTATCTGTCTCCTCGGCCAAAATCCTTGTTCATGCCATGGTTATCTCTCGCCTCGACTACTGCAACCTCCTCCTTGCTGGCCTCCCTCGCTCCCACCTGTCCCCCCTTGTTGCGATCCAAAACTCTGCCGCCAAGATCATTCACTCTGCCCGTCGCTTCGACCATGTAACGCCTCTCCTCCTCTCCCTTCACTGGCTCCCCCTTCCTGAACGTATCCTGTTCAAACTCCTGGTTTTCACGTTCAAATCGCTCCATGACCAAGCTCCCCCTTACCTCTCGGACCTAATCGCCCTACGCACTCCTGCGCGCGCTCTCCGCTCTTCCTCTGTCCCCTCCCTCGCTCTCCCTCGTTTCTCCTGCTCGCCCAACCGCCTTCGTCCCTTCTCCCTCGCTGCCCCGCATGCCTGGAACTCCCTCCCTGCCGACATCCGCCTTGCCTCCTCCCTCCGCTCCTTCAAATCCCTCCTCAAGACCCACCTTTTCCATGCTGCCTTTCCCAATGCCCTCTAGTCTTTCCCCTTGCTCTTACTGTCAGCCCTCCTCTGCTGACTGCTGCTACCGACCACCTTGTAACCAAGCCAAGTACACGCACCTGAGACTTCGCATCCGCCTGAATGTTTGTTTGTCTTCTCCCATGTCTCTCCCGCTGTCCCCTCTCCTTGTCTCCCCCTCCTTGTCTTTTAGATTGTAAGCCACAGGCAGGGACCGCATCTGATTGTATGTTCTGTACAGCGCCAGGTTGCAACTGGCGCTTTATAAATGTTTAATAATAATAATAATAATAATACTGTAAGAAGAGTATAGTCAGGCTGCATTGCTAGCAGGCATTGACAGACTTTTCAGAACATTTACAGGTTGGTTTGTAATTCACGAAAATTCACCTGAATTCCATGGACACAGTGTGCTCCAAAACAAAAACTAGAGTCTCAGTCATGATGAAAGGAAGCTGGACCATAGTCTTCAAGATGCAGACATAGAAGTAATGAGCATTTCACAACTCTCATTGAGAGAGAAATTGTTTCTCAGCTTTTGGACGTCTCCTTGGGGGAGTATTCTAAAATGTAAAGAATTTTAGGAATGACTGTGCTTACAGTATGTGCCCTTAGGCAAAATGTACGCTATTGGTACTTTACTACAGAATAGCTTACTATGTTAACTGGTGTCTTGTTACATTCTTGCCAATATTTGAAAATTAAAAAGAGAGAGATTTATTTATTACATACACAGTGCATGAAAAACTTAAATCCATACACTTTATAGACTAGTAATTTTTTCTCTCTCCTTTCTTTCTTCCTTTGTCAGTGTTTCCATCGGTCTGCAGTTTCTCTTAATTGTAAGGACCCTGGGCTTCAGTCAACACCTCTGGAGCCCTGAGCACAATGGCTGGTGCCTCAACTCCACCAAGATATTCTGACCATGGCCCTGGGAGCTTTGCTGAAGACGCTCCCAGGGCTGGCCAGGCCATGCCCGTCTCTCAGCCTTGTGTCACACCCCCAGCTTCCTGGATGACTGCTGGCCTGTAGTTCCTTGGACCTCATGTGACCTTTGCCCCTGGACCTCATGTGACTTATGGACTGTCTCCATTTGGGCTCTGAACCAGACTTTCTGACCCTCACCCTGAACCCAATCCTTCTGACTCTGCCTGTGCACCCAGTCTACTCTGCTTCCTCCTGTCCCCTGCTCCGTGTGCCATTCCTCCCCCCGCCCCCCCAGATGCTCCAACCCTTAGATTCCAATCCTGCACTGACTCTCCAGATCCAGGACCTGATTCTGCATGACTCCTGGAGCCTTGGGACCGGATCCATGCCACAGCCTTGATTCCTGGCATTCATTCCCTTTTTCTTTCATTATTTCCCCCTTTCCACTTTCTCATTATTTTTGTTTCTTCTTTCTTTTCTGCCTTTCCCCCCCCATTTTAAAGTGTGTGAGACAGGCAGTGGTGGAGATGGAGTTTTGAGCACATTCCTGATCCTCTGCTTCCGATGCTGCTGCTGCTTCACACAGCTGCTGGTTATTCACCATGCCCAAAGGAGCCAGTATGAGGAGGAAATAGCAGTGGCAAGAGACAGACAGCAGTAGTGATGTAGGATGGGGGCTTCCATCCCACTGCATGTGTCCATATGTGCTCCTGACCCTAATCCCTCATTCATCCCTCTGAGGGCTGAAGAAAGATGCCTGATCTTTACCTGCTACTGCCAGGCTGATAAAAAGGGTACTAGACTAACTCTGAAAGGGTACTTACCACTCAAAGTGATAGATATGGCAGGGCTGATGCCACAGTGGTAGTACAACATTATATGGTAGTATAACAGTATATGGTTCCCCTTGAAAGGGAGCTGTACCCAGATGAGTAGGGCACCCCCATAGAAGCATCATAAGGTGTCTTCAGATGGACAGCACCCATGCCTCTGCCCCACTCAGGTGGCCTGTCTGTTTAAAGGTGGCCTGCCAGATGTGCAGTAGGGCAGACTGTGCCTGCTCAGGGACAGCCCCACCAGTGATGCTCTGCCACATCCAGGAGCACCACCAGTAGAGTAGGCAGCCTAAATGTGGGGCATGGGCTGGAGGCGGGACTGCTGTCTGTCTGCTTGGCGGACGGCCGCTGCAGCTCCTATCTCAAATGAAGGTTGCCCGAGGCCATAGAGTTGCAGGAGGCATCCTAGAGCGTCGGGCGATCTTCCCACAACCTTATGGTGTGGGGGAGGGGGTACCATGTGGGTGGACCATGGGCTGCAGACCCCCTGAACCCAGGCAGGGCTGCAGGTGGGCAGATGCAGGGGTGTACTCCTGGATTGGCGCCGGGGGTGAGCACCCCTGCATCCATGTGAAAACACTCATTGAGTCAGGGTACAACAAAGTTGTGAGTTCCCAAGATGTCGGAACACCCTTGACACAGTTACACATTGAAGGAGAGTTTAGAGCACATAGTGGTGACATATATTACTATTATCTATTATTCAATATTTCAACTACAAAAATGGAATGTGGAATTTTTTTATCTGAATAGTATATTAAAAGAATAACTGCCACAAAGAAAATTCATTATGCACAAGCCTTGCAGCCCTGGAGCAGCTTCTTCACTGTCACCATTAACAACATAAAACACCAGTCTTTGGATAGAATTTTTACTGTGAATCATAATGGGTGTTTTTAGACACACATTTCTCCTGCATGTTTGCTGTTACATCCTGAACTTTCTGTGTGTCTAAATCACTCACCCAGATCTTAAACATCAGGATCTTTGAACTTCTGCATAAAACTTCTCCCAGAACTTTTGTGTGTAAAAAGTTCTCCTGGTAAACTGCTTCGCTCCAGCCAGCTGTGGTCACTTGGTTTCCATGGCAGCCTGTCACGTCTACAGCTGTGGCTACTTTAAACTGCCTCAGGGCAGTGTTTGTGTGAAGAATGCATCCAGGAACTGCCTCAGGGCAGTGTGTGTGTGAGTGAAGAATGTATCCGGAACTTACTTGTGGACTTGTAAACCCAGAAGATTGAAAGACCAGCACTTTAAGGTGTGTGTAAAAATGCCAATTGTCAACTTGAAGTATTGGAATGGAAGTGTGGGACTCTCCTTAGCATTAGTCAGATTTATGGCAAAATACACTGTTCCTCTTAAAAGTTAAAACAAGGCAATGTTTTATATATGATATTTAGATAAGATAAGATTTTATTTATGGCAGAAGCCAAAAAAGAATATTCACAAACCCACATATCTACATATAAACAAGTATAAAATATGTAGACACCATTAGTACGTTAAAAAACTGTTAAATGAGCTCCATGTTGTATTAATCTGTACAATCCCAGTCTCTACATAAGTTTCCAATTTCAATTGACCTGTAACAAATTTATTTCAGCCTTGACCTCCCCCAGGCTTACTAACAACAGGGTTTGATCCCTGTGTCTGTTAAAGATGTCTCACCCTTCCCAGACTTGCTGGTAGTACCTCTTATCCGCACATATATATATAGGGGTCTGTCCTCTGGATGTGCTCACAGTGTATAGTGTTATTATGGAGTTATACCTCCTACGGCTGTTTCTCCCTTTAATATATAATTACTAAAATAAATCTCCAGAGGACAGAAATCAATATCTGTATAATATTTTGGTTTCTTTATTTTACCTTAACCACAAGCCTTTGGACATATTAATGACATTTAACCTAGAACTCTTGTAGTTTCCCAACCACTTTCTTTCTTATTCACTGCTCTGCATAAATAAACTTAGCCAATACAGTTATGGTATCTATAGCTGAGTCCTGCAATATATTGACAGTTTTCTCATGCGCTGACCATCCACTTTTTGGATCTCCCAAGGGGGTCAACCGCTTCCCCCTTTCTTCTTTATAAAAGGGACACTCCCATAAAATATGGACAATATCCTCCACTCTTTTTAAGTTACAGGGACATAACTTTTGTACTGTCGGGATCGTTGTCCACCTTCCTTCCTGCATCCTAGATTCCAATTGAGAGAAACGCATCCTAGTGACCACCTGTCTCAGGTGATGTTGTGGTATCTTCAAATACAAAGGAGGTACTTCTGGTGGGAAGAGATATTGGCTTAACAAAATATGCCTCAGTCTTCCCACCTTTGCCCTATCTTCCTGTAAGGAACTATCCGCAAGACGTTTTATAATAAGATCTTTATCTGTTGGCATGGGTATCAGGTCTGAATTTGCGCAGAGGAAACCAAGCCCCATTTTCTCTATTTCCAGTTCAATATCCTCCACCCAAGTTTTTCTTCCCTTCAAGAGTCCCATCCATATGACATTTTACAATTGTATTTTCCTTCTGAGAGAGAGAAACAGAAACAGAAACAACAGAGCCTGGAAAGACTTACATGGAAAGACATATGAGCAGCCAAGCACTCTGCCCTCCCAAAGGGAGGCACTGATCACCCCTGCCAGCAACGGCTCCATAGTCTCCCGGCTGGCCTTAACCAGCCAGGACAGGCATGGGTCAAGTTCACAAAAGGTGACCCTAACAGCCCCAAGAACATCCCCCGCCCTGGCAGATGACACCAACTGAAATTGATCCCATGAAACCGGACAAGGCGGGGCTTTCACAAACTCTGGTTCACCCACTGCAATACGTGCGGTGTTGAAGTTGTGATGAATCCGAGCGATTTTCTCTGCAAAATAATCACCAAACATGTCACAGCAGGCATTAGATGCCTTTGATTCCAGGCAGAGGGAGGGAGGACCAACCAACCCCCGCACCATGCGGAAAAGCTCTGCTGGACAAGATTTTGCAGAGGCTATGTGGGCAGCAAAAAACTCCTGAGATGGAAGCTCTGTGGAGGCTCTGCTGTGCGCCTGTGTCCAAAAGGAGAGATTTGGTGCGAGAACACAGCCACATCTGACTTTTGGTGAGGCAGAGGTATGTCGGGGTCTGTACCGGAGCTGGCGGGGAGGAGGGAGTTGGAGCGGCACCACGCACACACCTGCACAGGGAGAGACTTGGGCTCCGTGCCAGGGCTGACTGGTATGGGATATAGTTTTATTTTGTTTTTTGAGTGACAGTGGCAACCAGTGCATCAAATTGTCACAAAAAATGAATAAGTTGCAATAAATAGTTTCTCATTTTAACAGCCGAAAAGCACAGATTTTGGTTTCTTTAATCAGAGAATTTACGGGTTTTTTTCCAGAGCATTTCCAATTTTTTGGAATAGAAAACTAGGAACCCTGGTAATGACATTTTGTAAATGTAAACATAAATGCTGGACAAAGCTTTCAAACCTGTGTGCCTAAATCAAGCTTCTAAACTTTTATTTCAAAACTGCTGAGAACGTGCTATTGAGGTGGATTTTCACATGCTCAGTACTTTAGAAAATTGGGCATGTTTTCATTATCTGCCTTTGGACATAAACCCTGCTGTATTTGGTTTCTCTCCACATTAGGTGTAAACAGATGGACAGCAGCCCTGGGGGTGCCCACAGATGCCCCCATCACCTCTGGGTTTACTGGTCCATTTAAAGGGCGCTTGCCAGATGTGCAACCTGGAGTGGGCTGGGACAGCTCCGAGACAGCCCATCACAGGGTGCCCAGAGCAATCTGTTCTAAAAAAAAAATCAGACTCTTCGTGTCTTAAGTTAACTATGTGGAAGAATTCCCTTTTTGTGAAACTACTCTGTCTTTTCTGTCAAATTTGCTAATTATATACTTCTGACCCTAGAATAACAGAACTGAAGGGTTGGAACTGATACCTCAAGGGTCAACTGGTCCAAATGGCTGCACCTAGGCAGGATGCACTATACCTACAGAATCGTAGATTCCTGCCAAACCATTGCTTGGCAACTGAAATGAAGGAGGTTCCACAAACTGTGTAGGTAACCTATTCCATTGCCCAAGTGTTATTAGAATTAGGAAATTGTCCCTCATATTTAAACAATGTCTGCCTTTCAGCAAGTTAAGCACACTCCCCCTTGTTCTGTCTTCTCTGGCAGTGCATAACACCTGTTCTTCATCTTTTTTCCTGACAACCTTTCAGATATCTGAAAACGTCTATCATTTTCCCTCCCCCCCCTTAGACTTCTCTTCTCTAGTCTAAGCTAAATATAACAAATTCCTTCAGCCTTTCCTATGTCTTTCATTCTAGCCCTTTTACTTCTCTGAATCTTCTCCAATTTCTTGACATTTGTCATGAAACTCAATACCCAAACACACTACTCCAGGTGAGATCTCACCAGTGTCAAGAAAAGTGGTGCAACTTCTTCCCATGTCTTGAATATAATGCATCTGTTACTGCAGACCAAAAAGGCACTTGCCTTCTTTTTTTGTTGCAAGTGTCACATTGTTGAGACATATTCAATTTGAGTCACCATCTCTTCCAGATCTTTCTCTGCTCTGCTACTGCCTGCCCAGTCATCCCCCATTTATACTTGTGCATCTGCTCTTTCATTCCTACATGTAATACTTTGCATTTGTTTTTGTTAAATCTCATTTTTTTTCTTCCAGCCCAGATCTGTTTATCTCAATTATTTTGTATTCTAATCCTGCCCGCCAACGTTTTTGCATATCTCAGTTATGTCTCATCTACAAATTTCCACTCCCTCCTCCAAATCACTAATGAAAATATGAAGTATATGCAGCCCAGGAGAGAGACTCCGGCAGGCCTCCATTTGATACCACCTCCCTGTTTGATATTGATCCATTAGTGAATACGCCTAGAGTATTTTTCAAACATTTGTGATCCCTGCTAACAATAGTTCTGCCAGCCCACATTTCTCCCACTTTCTCATCCTTTGGGGCTAATAGCGTTCAGGTGCACTAGAAAATTCTGCCCCTATGGATAAGGTGCTCACATTCTGCTGCTACTAACTGAGAACTCCAGTGGCTGGAAGTGAATCTAAGCTAGCCCTGAGCTGCTTAAGGCAGCTGGAAGCAAGTGCTGTTCTGCTCTTCTGCTCACAGTTCCCAAACAGGCTGCTGTGTAGAGCACAAAGAAGGGCTAAAGATCAATCAGTCGTCTCTGTACTCCCACAGCAGTATGGCAGTTAGTGCTTAGGAGCTGTGATCGGGTACAGAACAGAGTTTGCCACAAACGGTGAGTCGAGATCCTAAATGGGGTTGAGTCATCTCCAGATGATGTCATGATCCCCACTGATATTTTATCATTCATTTCATTTCATTTACCACCCCTCCTAAAAACAGCTCAGGGTGGCTTACAACAACAAAACACAATACATATAAAATATATCTAAAAACAATTAAAACATATCAATTACAAATTCAGAGTATTAAAACAGGGTCCGGGAACTCAATAAAACAATAAATAGGGTAGGGGAGATAAAACCCTCTAACCCCCCTCCCCAAAGGTCTGGGCGAACGGCCAGGTTTTACAACTTCGCCGGAATGTCAAAAGGCTTGGGGCCAGGCGAGCTTCCTCCAGGAGGGAGTTCCAAAGGCGCGGCGCGGCCACCGAGAATGCCCTCTCCATTCTGGCCCCCCGCTTAACACGGGGGACCTCCAAGAAGGCACCCCCAACAGACCGAAGGAGCTGCTCTGGGGCGTGGAGGGCAAGGCGGTCCCTGACGTACGAGGGACCCAGACCGTGAAGGGCCTTATAGATCAACACCAAAACCTTGAACCTGGCTCGGCACGCTATTGGCAACCAGTGCAGAGCCAGGAGCACAGGTGTTATGTGCTCCCGACGACCCGTCCCTGAAAGGAGGCGGGCCGCCACATTCTGCACTAGCTGCAATCTCCAAACCAGGAACAAGGGAAGCCCCATGTAGAACGCGTTGCAGTAGTCCAGCCTTGAGGTGATGAAGGCATAGATGAGGGAGGCCAGGTCTGGGCCGGAGACGAACTGACGCAGCCTCCGCACCAAATGCAACTGGCGGAAGGCAGCCTTCACGACTGCCTCCACTTGCCACTCCAGGTGGAGATTTGCATCCAATATCACCCCCAGACTCTGGACCTGCTGAGCTATAGGAGGGCGAACCCCCCCAATCAGGGGGGCCACTACCTCCCTCGCTCTCCCCACCAACATCACCTCTGTCTTATCAGGATTGAGCTTCAGTCTGCTCTGCCGCATCCATTCCGTCATGACCTCCAAACACTGGGATAGCACCGAGACAGCAGGGTCTGGGTCAGTTGAAAAAGAGAGGTACAGCTGAGTATCATCAGCATATTGGTGACATCGCACCCCAAACCCTCTCACGACCTCCCCCAAGGGCTGCATATATACATTAAANCTGCATATTACAATAAATAATAATGGAGACAGAATGGAACCCTTCAGAACGCTGCATGATAAAGCGCGGGGGCAAGATGTCTCATCCCCCAGTACCAACCGCTGGCTTCTCCCTGAGAGGAGTGAATGAAACCATTCAAGAACAGTGTCATCCAGACCCCCCAGGTCACGCAGCCATCTCAACAGCAGCCCATAGTCCACGGTATCAAAAGCGGCCGAGAGATCTAGCAGGATGAGAAATGTAGAACATCCTGCATCCATCTCCCAGCGGAGATCATCGACCAAGGTCACCAACGCCATCTCAGTGCCATAGCCGGGGCGGAACCCAGATTGAAAAGGGTCCAGGAATCTGATGCTATCTAGATGTGCCTGGAGCTGGATCGCCACCGCCTGCTCAATAACCTTCCCTAAAAAGGGAAGGT
Source organism: Sphenodon punctatus (assembly GCA_003113815.1). Taxonomy (NCBI): domain Eukaryota; kingdom Metazoa; phylum Chordata; class Lepidosauria; order Sphenodontia; family Sphenodontidae; genus Sphenodon; species Sphenodon punctatus. The sequence goes on from QEPC01007800.1 coordinate 482,130, forward strand.
TAGAGACAGGTCAATAACTGGCAAGGGCATCCATGCCCAAAGATGGTTTCTTCAGCAGGGGGCGCACCACAGCCTCCTTGAGGCTGGGCCACAACCTCCCCTGCTGCAAGGACGCATTCACTACCCTCGCCAGCACCATCCCCAACGTCTCCTTGGAAGCTTTCACCAACCAGGATGGGCATGGATCAAGTTTGCAACAGGTGACCCTCACCAACCCCAAGACATCCGCCGCATCGGCCGGTGTCGCTTCCTGAAACTCCCCACACAAAGCTGGACCGGACGGGGCCTCCATCACCTCACGCTCTCCCCTACTGCCCCTAATCCAGCGTCAAAGTCGCTCTGAATCCTAGCGATCTTGTCTGTGAAGTAAGTGACAAACTCCTCACAGCGAGCCTGGGACAAGTCCCCGTCGAAGCGGAGGGAGGCCAGACTGACCAGCCCCCTACACCACCTGAAACAGCTCCGCCGGGTGTGACTTCGCAGACACTATGAGGACAGCAAGGAACTCCTTCCTCACTGTCGTCACAGCCTCAACATAGGACCGCAAATGGGCCCTATGGAGAAGTCATTCGTAGTAGATCGAGTCTGATGCCATCGTCGCTCCAGCCTCCTGCCTACTCGTTTCATACACCGCAGCCCCTCGGTAAACCAAGGGTAATGAGACCGAGGCAGAGGGCGTCTCAGAGCCACCCTGTCAATGGCCGCCTCCAGCAAGCTGTTTCAACGCTGGACCAGCTCATCGACAGAGTGACCATCCAGGACCAAGTTAATTCCCTCAGGACCTCATGGAACCGCTGGGGTTCCATCAGCCTCCGAGGGCGGACCATCCTAACTGGTTCCTTCCCCTTCTGGAGGGGGTGCACTGAGAGACTGGCCTGAAGGAGATAATGGTCCGTTCATGACAAGGGCACTGCCCTTATATACTTTGCATGTTTTTGCTGCTGCTTGCGGTCATGGGATTGTAGTTTTAAGCTTCAAAATTAGATCATGCAAGTAAAAACAACAACATGGGAACCACTGTCTTAGGATGCTTTCCCACGTTACTGTCTCTGCATGATTTGCCTCTGGGAAAGAATCTGGGAGGTAAAGCGTGCGCGTGGGAGCCGATGTGGGGTTTGTAACGTGGGACCACCCCCCACTGGCGATCCTGTGGAGGATGGCAGAGTTGGATTTCCCTACTCTGCAATCCTCCACAGGATCACTGGCAAAAATGTATAGGGGCAATCTCACGGTACCAACCCCGTGCATGCTTTGCCTCCTGGATTCTTTCCTGGAGGCGGATTGTGCGTGGTGTGTATCGTGGGAAAGCACCCTTCGAGGCAGCTGCTTTCATTATCTCTCCTTGCTGTGCTCCAGACTCTCTAATACAGCAGGACTTGGTCATGTGATCCTTGGCTCCTCACTCAGCCTTAGCAGCTGGTCCTTGATGGACTAGGATGTTGCAGTTTTCCCACCAGTCTGATAGGCGACAGGAGTAGAGCTTGGAGGAAAATGGCCGCTTCCAAATTGGCATGAATTTTCATCCTTTTGGGAACCTTGCTGAATGTTCGCACTATTGTTTGTATTTGGGATTTTTGCCCATTTGCCATTTCAGTATTCCCATCAGTGAATTTCCAACACTTTAGTCATCACTATCCGTACTCTCCAAAATGCTGAACAGAAACCCAAATGAATAAGTGATCCTGAATCATCAGAAAAGCGGTGAATGGGAATTCTAATTTTTTTTATTTATTTATTTTCAAAATTTTATCCTGCCCTTCCTAGATTCAGGGCAGCTTACAGAAATACATACAATATACACGTATAAAAACAATTTAAGAAAAACCCTCAACCCCACCCACCAGTCCTCTCCAAGACCTCTCCGCTAACCCTCTTTTCAGTCCCTACCCCTGCTTGTACCCCGGTCTCACTGGGAGGTTGGGGGGGGGGATGGTAACCATTCCCCATCCCCTATCCCTGCCCAATCAAATGCCTTCTTAAACAGAAAAGTCTTACACTATCTCCAGAACACGCTCAGGCCCAGCTCAAGCAGACCTCCAAGGGAAGGGAGATCTATAAGATTGGGGCAGCAACTGATAATGCCTCCCTATGATGCCTCATCCTATGAACAAGGCTAACAGTACCCACAGGGAGGCACTCCCGGCTGACCGTAGGGGCTGCAGTGGGACACGGTAGGACCGGCGGTCTCTCAGATATGTGGGGTCCAGACCATTTAGGGCTTTAATGGTCAAAACCAGCACCTTTAATTTAGCCTGGAAAGCTATAGGGAGCCAGTGCAGATTTTGGAGCACCGGTGTAATGAGGTGATGAAAGCATGGATGACGGTGGCCAGATCCGAATCAGAAAGAAAAGACCACAGACTCCTCACCACAGGGAATTGGTGAAAAGTGCTCCCGGTCACTGCTGCAGCAACCTGGCAATCCAGGCACAGCAAAGGGTCCAGATCCAGATTAAGCATTCCAGGGCTGCAAACATAAGTGACCAGAGGGGGCTGGACTCCATCAATAACAGGAGTCCCAATCCCCTCCTGGTGGCAAGGCTGGTCAACCAACCATCAACACCTCAGTCTTGTCTGTATTCAGCCTCAGTCAGCTCATCCTCATCCAGTCCCAACAGCAGCCAGGAAACGAGTGAGCACCAAAACTGCAGGGCTTGGATCGGATGAAAAAGAGAGGGAGAGCTGGGTGTCATCAACATACTGATGACACTTCACCCCAAACCTCCAAATGACCTCGGCCAGCAGCCTCAAATACTTGTTGAACAAGAGGGGAGACAGAATAGAACCCTGTGGGACTTCCCAGGGGAGGTTCTGAGAGGACGATGAGCAATCTCCCATCACCACTCTCTGTCACTGTCCTCCCCGACAGGAAGGAGCGGAACCACTCAAGATCAGTCCTGCGCACCCCCACCAGGTCCTGCGGTCGGATCAACAACAACTCATGATCAACGGTATCAAAGGCTGCCGAACAATCTAACAAAGTCAACAGGGTAGAATTTCCTTTGTCAATCTCCAGGTGCAGATCATTGACCAAAGCCACACGTGCAATCTCCATGTCATACCTAGGATGAAAGCCTGACTGGAACGGGTCCAGGAATCCGATGAAATTGAGATGGCCTGGAGCTCTCAGACAACTACCTGTTCAATAACCTTCCCTAAAAAGGGAAGGTTAGACACAGGTCATTAGCTGGCTGGAGAGTCAATGTTCAAAGATGGCTTCTTAAGCAGGGGCTGGACAATTGCAGTTTTAAGGGCGCCTGACAACCTCCCCTCCCAGAGGGAGGTATTGACAGTCAACTCCAGTCAGCAATGGCCCCAACATCTTCTGGCTGGCTTTCACCAGTCAGGATGGGCAAAGATCTAATTCATAACTGGTTGACCTCGTTGCCTCAAGCACCGTCCACACACTGGTGGGTGATACCGATTGAAACTGATCCAAATAAACAGAACAAGACTGGACTTCCATAACCCCAAACTCTGATTCTGCAGATAAAATGGTAGCATCCAAGTCATGGTTCATACAAAATGGCATGTCAGGTCTAGCCAGAAGACATCCTATTTCATGCCCCTATGGCTTTGTGCTTCTTATGAGGATAGTTCACTTTTCCAATCATCCCCCTTTTAGGAGTTGGCCCTTTTAGGAATTTGGCCTGCTTCTTTGGAAAAGAATACGAACTCAACCGCATATAAGATGATACTGCCATATATATATATGATTTTAAGAGCATGGAAGTCTGTGAAGGGCCCTTACAATATGTCGTTCTTACAATATGTTTTAACTGTCATGATCCTATGAGGCATGGAGTGCTTTTGCATCATCTGGTTTCACTGGGGGTCACACCAGGCGTAGATAGGGTTGCCACTTATGGTGGTTTTTTTACCTGACACTCCCATAGGCCAAAATGGAAGTGTCAGGTAAAAACTGACCAAAGGTGTCAACCCAGTAGGCATAGAACAACCCAATATTTGTACCTGAAAAGACTGGCTGAAGTGAGACAGGGTATTTTTTTAGATGAGCCAGGCTGGAGGGTGGGGGTGGTCTGTGATTGCTGAGTGTCACCATCGCGGAGCGCCCACTTAGGTAGAGCGTGTATGGAACAATTCTAATGGGCAGCTTCCAGTGTGGCTACCATGGCAGCGTGGCACTCCCCTTGCCACAGACCATGAGGAAGTGCCAGACTGGCCTTTCAAACTGACATGGCCCCAGCATGAGCGCTGGAGAACCCAGGCACCCCAGCACTCACGGGCAGTTCCTGTGACTTGCAAAGGCCATGTCCCACGCCCACAGTGGCTATGAGCAGCGGACCAGTCTGCTGACATGGCTGGTTGCTGCTGTTTATACAGGCAGGAGATATGTAGCTACCATTTGCCATGCACCTTTTTGGCTTTTCCCGCATGGAGCATGTGATTCCAAATTTCTCGGCAGTGGTCTGTGAGTGGCCATGAGTGGGTGCTGTGAGGCTCATAAGAGTTTGCATTCCCCCCACACCACCTTCAGATGGATGGTCAAATGAGTGGCTCCTGGGTGGTCATGCGTGATTTTATATTTATATTTATTATTGTTGTTATATATATTTATGTTGATGTTGCTTTTATTGAAAGTTGCCCCAAGCTGCCGGAGGCAGGAGGGGGCGGGGTACAAAATTTAGTATAAATATAAATAGTATAAAATTTAAAAATACTCATAGAGCTGCCTACCTAGTCCATCCTTTGCATTGTGGTCAGAACTTGTTTCAGTAGTTAGGTCTAGAAATAGTAGACTGCTCATCCCTGAGATAAGCAGGCACAGCTCAGCTGAAGTCTGTGGATTTACTGGAATGATCTCACCAATCCATTCAAATGTGTGTCTAAATATTTCATACTTAAAGACTGCTGACTTTTTTTACTAGAGCCTTGGCTACCCCATAGGTATCTCATTATTTAGTAGATCCTTGTTGTAAATTTGGTATTCTTTATCAAAAAGTTTCTTTTTTATGGCAACGCTATGAATGTACTCCCCCTAACAGATGGAAATTCGTAATCTGTAGAGGTCAGATGTTTCTGTGGTTTTCACATAGGGCAAACATGTAATTATACAATTCACTTCAACATGTGTTATCCACAGAAGTACTGCAAATAGCCCTTAGCAATTTTTGTTTATTCTGTCCAATTTTTGTGTGGAGACATTCATACACCATGGGTGTCTTTAGACACAACGTCAACAGGTGTCTGAATGTGTGTTTTGACCTTGATATGAACACTGGTTTGGCCCTGTGTTTGTTTACCATGTGGCACTGCTTAGACACACAGCCCATCTTGGGGCAAATCGGTGTTTTACTTGCTACCCACGATCTGAGCGCACAAGTGCTGCCATCTCGTTCCCCATGTTGTACCTGCTAACACACCACGCGATATCATTAAACACAATGTTGGCCACGTGTTCAGCCAAAACACGCAAATTGTCCTTGTGATGCAATGGTGTTCACAATGCGTGTTCAATGGGTGGCCAAATTGGTGTTGGAATTGTTACGGTGCTTACTACACACAATGGCCAAACACGTGCTTACAAGTTTTGACACCTGATCTTTGTTACGTCTAAAGATACCCCATGTGTAGTCTCCCTAGAGTGAAGATCAGTCCAATACCTGTTTAATTTACTGTTAATTAACTACTTTTAGTGGAAAAAAACACACAACTTAATTTTCACACAGTTAGAGTGGTCTGCAAACAAAAATTGGCATTAACAACATGGAAAGACATGACTAAACAGGCAAACCCTCTAAGAGTCTAGATGCTGACATCTATAAGTATCACTTGACATCCAAGATAACTTCAACTGACACACCATGTCTTATATAATGGGGTTGTTATCATTAAGAGGCCTGAAGGTGATGCTGTGCTACAGATTTAAATCTTGAATTGCAACCTGTGTTATCCTGCTCTCAAATTCAGCTCCAGGAGAATGAAACACTTTAAGCAGCCACATCTTCCTGTGCTCTGAGAGCTTTGGGTTTATCGGGAAATACAGGCAGAAGTGAAAACACAAAAGCAGACTTTTGCTAGTAAAGAAAAACACCCTATTGTAAATAAAAGGTTGTAAGAAACCAAGATTTCCACTCAGCTGAGTGTTCATAACTGAATATCATATTACTCTGTATTTGGAATCCAGTATTCAGACTGATACGCTGTGTGTTGAGTCACTGAAACCACTTTCAGTGATGCTATCAAAAGAGTTGAATGGAGCAAACATTTATTTTCTTTCTTTACAAAAATGTAGTAAATCAAGAGTCAAATCCTGAAATCGAAAGGAAAAATGCATTTAAATAAATTCCCTTTTCATATAATAATAATAATAAATAATAATAAAAACCTGACTGCTGGCATGAATAAAGGATGCCAACAACCCTTTGCTCTAGCTTGGATAATATTCATGAAACACAATCTCTCTGGGAGGCAAGGCACAAGGACTGGGGCTAGAAACAAAACAGGGAGTGCCAGAAGGAAAAGGTGAGAGGACTGGGAGCAAGAGTAGAAACAAGAGCAAGGGGATCAGGGTGTAAGACTGGAGATATTATTATTATTATTATTATTATTAAACATTTATAAAGCGCCAGTTGCAACCTGGCGCTGTACAGAACATACAATCAGATGCAGTCCCTGCCTGTGGCTTACAATCTAAAAGACAAGGAGGGGGAGACAAGGAGAGGGGACAGCGGGAGAGACATGGGAGAAGACAAACAAACATTCAGGCGGATGCGAAGTCTCAGGTGCGTGTACTTGGCTTGGTTACAAGGTGGTCGGTAGCAGCAGTCAGCAGAGGAGGGCTGACAGTAAGAGCAAGGGGAAAGACTAGAGGGCATTGGGAAAGGCAGCATGGAAAAGGTGGGTCTTGAGGAGGGATTTGAAGGAGCGGAGGGAGGAGGCGAGGCGGACGTCGGCAGGGAGGGAGTTCCAGGCATGCGGGGCAGCGAGGGAGAAGGGACGAAGGCGGTTGGGCGAGCAGGAGAAGCGAGGGAGAGCGAGGGAGGGGACAGCGGAAGAGCGGAGAGCGCGCGCAGGAGCGCGTAGGGCGATTAGGTCCGAGAGGTAAGGGGGAGCTTGGTCATGGAGCGATTTGAACGTGAAAACCAGGAGTTTGAACAGGATACGTTCAGGAAGGGGGAGCCAGTGAAGGGAGAGGAGGAGAGGCGTCACATGGTCGAAGCGACGGGCAGAGTGAATGACCTTGGCGGCAGAGTTTTGGATCGCCACAAGGGGGGACAGGTGGGAGCGAGGGAGGCCAGCAAGGAGGAGGTTGCAGTAGTCGAGGCGAGAGATAACCATGGCATGAACAAGGATTTTGGCCGAGGAGACAGATAGAAAGGGGCGAATGCGGGCAATGTTGAGGAGAGCGAATCGGCAGGATTTGGCCACAGAGTCAATGTAAGGTTTAAAGGAGAGGTGCGTGTCAAAAATGAAGCCCAAGCTGCGGGCACGGAGAACAGGACGGATGGTGACCCCATCAATGCAGACGGTCAGGTCAGAGGGAGAGGAGGGGGAGGGAGGAAAAATGAGGAGTTCAGTCTTGGCCATGTTCAGTTTGAGTTGGCGTCGGGACATCCAGGCGGAGATATCAGAGAGGCAGTCGACGAGGCGTGAGCGGACAGAGGAGGAGAGAGAGGGGGTAGAGAGATAGAGTTGGGTGTCATCAGCATAGAGATGGTATTGGAACCCGTGGGAGGCAATAATTTCACCAAGGGACCGGGTGTAGATAGAGAAGAGGAGAGGGCCAAGGACAGAACCTTGGGGAACCCCAACCGAGAGGGGAAGGGAGGGGGAGGTCGACTCGGGGAGGGAGACATTAAAGGAGCGGTCAGAGAGGTAGGAGGAGAACCAGTCAAAGACAGAGCCACGGAAGCCCAAAGAGTAAAGGGAGTCCAAGAGGAGCGAGTGGTCGACAGTGTCAAAGGCGGCAGAGAGGTCAAGGAGGACAAGAACGGAGTAGTGGCGCTTCGATTTAGCGACAAGTAGATCATTGGTGATCTTGGCCAGGGCAGTTTCAGTAGAGTGGAGGGGGCGGAAGCCGGACTGGAGAGGGTCGAGGGAGGAGTTGGCAGAGAGGAGGTTCAGGCAGCGGGAGTAGACGACACGTTCCAGGAGCTTCGAAGCAAAGGGAAGGAGGGAGACCGGCCGGTAACTAGAGGGATCGAAAGGGTCCAGGGTAGGCTTTTTGAGGATGGGGGAGACAGTGGCATGTTTGAAGGCAGAGGGGAAGGAGCCTGTGGAAAGGGAGAGATTGACAACATGCAGAAGGGGGGGAGCGACAGTGGGAGCAATAGAGGTCAGGAGGCGGGAGGGGATCGGGTCAAGGGGGCAGGTGGAGGGGTTGGATGAAGAGAGAAGAGCAGAGATTTCCTGGAGAGAGGCAGGAGGGAAGGATGCGAGGAGGGAGGGGGGCGGGGGAGGGGGCGGGAGGGGAGCGGGGGGCGGAGGGGGGCGGGAGGCAATATCCCGACGGATCTTGTCAATCTTGGAGGTGAAGAACGACGCAAGATCCCGAGCAGCAAGGGAAGAGGGCGGGGGAGGGCAGGGGGGTTTGAGAAGGGAGTCGAAAGTAGAGAAAAGGCGGCGAGGGTCGCGGGAGAAAGATTCGATCCTAGAGGCATAATAGCGATGCCTAGCTAGGGAGATAGCCGAGGAGAGGGAGGAGAGGGAGAATTTGTAATGGAGGAAGTCAGGGAGGGAGCGGGATTTGCGCCAGAGGCGTTCGGCAGCCCGGGTGCAGGAGCGGAGGTAGCGGATGGTAGGGGTAAGCCAGGGGTGGGGGTTGAGGGGGCGGATGGGGCGAGAAGAGGGGGGGCAAGAGAGTCAAGGGTCGAGGAGAGAGAAGCGTTGAGAGCAGAGACAGCAGAGGAACTAGAGGGAGACAAGGAAGCAGAGAAAGGGAGTTGACCCACCCATCTTCCTGCTGCTGCTCCATCCAGTCAGCTTATATGCTGACGGGCAGTCAACCAGGAGGCTGGGTGGTATGAGTGAGGGGGCGGATGGGGCGAGAAGAGGGGGGGCAAGAGAGTCAAGGGTCGAGGAGAGAGAAGCGTTGAGAGCAGAGACAGCAGAGGAACTAGAGGGAGACAAGGAAGCAGAGAAAGGGAGTTGACCCACCCAGCTTCCTGCTGCTGCTCCATCCAGTCAGCTTATATGCTGACGGGCAGTCAACCAGGAGGCTGGGTGGTATGAGTGACTGGAGATGGACAGAAGGGGGTGTGGTGAGGGACAAGCCAGGGAGGCTTCTTTGGGGAAGAAGCAGCTAGGCCCAAGGCAAGACAGAGCAATGGTGCTGCAGGCCCAACCACTGCCCCAGAAACCCTGGGAATGAAGGTTCAAGCCCTGAGACTGCAGTGTTGGACATAAAAGTGGGTGCTCTTGTGCTAGAGATAATTTTATCTTGCTTAATTGGTTCCTCTGTGTCTAACTGATCACCATATTTTGGGGTTAGGAAGAAATTTTCCTTAAAATCAGATTGGTTGGTGACTGATTTTTTTATTATTATTCTTATTATTTATTTACTACTACTACTATTTTGCCTCCACCTGCAGTGTGGGCACGGCTCACTTATTTGAAACATCTGAATAATCTTACTATTCATTCTTGTCCCTGATGCACTACTGTCTCACATATTCAATTATTTCCCTCAAAGTTTGGCCTGTGTACTCTTACTTCTTGCACTATAGATGGATACTGCTACTACGTTGCAGCTACATAGAAGGAGAAAAGAGCTGAGCTGTGAACTATGGCTCCAGTTCTAAACACCCTGAAAGTTTATATTTTGGATTCAGTGTTCTGCTTTGAAGTCATCTGACAGAACTGGGTTCAAGCCAAGAAAGTAACCTAAGCATCTGAACTCCTTCTTCAATGGGCTTAGATCAACATTCAGAAGATGGACCTGAACTGTGAAGTTCAGATTCTGATCCATAAAAACTTTATTCAGTCTGAAAAGGGAGGTGAACCTGGAATTTTAGTTCAGACTCCTCTCTCTCTCTCTCTGAAATTAACATTTTTTCAAGGCGTCAGAATGCTTCTGGGAGGCACACTAGGTAAATATTATCATGCATAATTTACACTTGTCTGAACACAGGCACAGAGAGGTTCATTCAGTCTATGGCCTGTCTTGTCAACAAAGATGCTACAGAAACTCTGATTATAGAGATTGATCTCCTAGTGCAGTTGAAATCTTGTACCTCCTAACTACCTTGTGAACCTGGCAAAAAATAAACTGCTCTCTGAAGATTGTACACACAAGCACATTTTCTGAGGTAGTAATCCCCTTTACCCTCTCTTTGATTCACATAAGCAAAGGATTTTGAATGAGAATGGTTGCCAGAAGAGGGGAGATACTTACCACAGTAAATTTATTTATTTTATTTATTTATAAAATCATTTAATACCCTGCCTCTCCTGCTCCAAGTAGGGATGGGCGAACAGATCACGGTTCCGGTTCGGCTGCGTTCGGTTTGGCTGCGTTCGGTTCGTCCGTTCGGTTCGGCAGTTCAGCTAGTTCGGGTTCGGCTGTTTGGTTCGGTCATCCGAAAAGGCGTTCGGTTTGGCCGTTTGGCCAGGCCGTTTGGGAAGTGTTGTTATGGGTGTTTTTTTTTTTTATATGGTTTTTTGGTTTTTTATTGGGTTTTATATGGTTTTCTTTTGTTTTTTATTTGGTTTTTTTGTTTTTATTTTATTTTTATTTTTTTAATCTAATATATCTATCTATCTACACTAAATCTAACTGCTATTAACTATTCTAAATACTATGAACTAAATGGATTATCTAATAAGTACACAGACCTACTCCTACAAACACTAAAACTAAATCACTAACGCTATCTCTATCACTAACTCCTACAACTCTCATCTATCTATCTATCTATCTATCCCCCTATCCCATATCCATATCCAAATATACATATATATATAATGCATCCCATATGGGATGGGGGGGAAATCACAAACAGAAGATGAGTCTGTAGTGAAATACATACATTACATACTCAGTGAGTCTGTACAGTGCATAACACAATGTTTCAGTTTATGGTTTAAGTTTCATTTCATTACAAAAGTGAAATGAAACTTAAAGCAATCTAAAAATCCTACTCAACGCCTGCTGTTCAGGAACAGTGACTAGCTCAGAAGGTGTTGGGAAGGGGGGAGGCAGATAATTAGTTTAGTTTCTTGCAAGCCTCTCCACCCCTGGTGACTGGAAGTCTGCTCCTCAGTGACTGACACCTCCCTGTCATGTTTGACCTTCCAGTGAACCTTTTTTTGCCACCCGAACTCATCCGAACACGATCCGAACTAACCGAACTGTTCTGCCATTTTGCCGTTCAGTGTGTTCAGTATGTTCACGTTCGTGTTCCTGTTCGATCGTCCAAACAGGTCGAGTTCGGGCCAAACTCCGAACTGCGTTCGCCCATCCCTAGCTCCAAGCAGCCCAGGGCAGCCTACAACGTTAAAAACAATAACACCATAAAATACAATAAAAAGGGAAGACACAAAACCAAACCTCCCCCTCCCCACACACCCCTCTCCCTACACCCCCCTCTTCTTCACTAAAAGCCAGGTGGAACAGTCAGGTTTTACAGATTTGATGGAAGGAGGGGAGATCCCGGGGCCACCAAGGTCTCCACGGGAAGGGAGTTCCACAGCCTCGGTGTGGCCACCGAGAATGCCCTCTCTATAGTAGCCTCTCAAAGAGAAGAAGAATTAAACAGGTCCACACCAAAGGAAATGCTTGGTTGTTTTCATTTATTGTGATGATTTATTATTTTATTTTATTTATTACATTATAAATATAATATAAAACAAACAAAAATAAAATTAAAACAAAGATGTACACCCATTTACCAAAATATACAGCTAGAACGACATTGAGACTAAAAAGTCTCCAAACTATATAAAATCCCTTTATATTGATTGTAAATTTATGGGATGTATCATGTAACCCCTTTGATATGTCCAAAAATGTCTTTAAATGAAAAGGAGAGATCTATGCTAAAAAGTGGGAAAAGAAAGGTGGTGTTCAGGCTCGTCATCTTTTTGTGGGCTCTAAGATGAAAACAGTTGATAAAACATTGTGTAAGAAAACCTTTTGAATTGGACTTAATGTTGTTTAACTATGCCGTCAATCAAAACCTTTTTTTTCTAGGTTGTATAGGGTACTTAGAGAATTTATGCAATCTCCAGATGTGGGATATATGTTACAATGGGGAAAGGACCTTAAAATAAATATAACTGAAGAAAATATGGTACAAATATGGTCCCATGTAAAAAAATGTTCCAACTCCTTAATGGTGCGTGAACCACAACTTAAGTTTATTTTGAGATTTTACTCTACTCCAGAAAGAATTTCACAAATTAATAGATCATATAAGCCAGAATGCTGGTGGGTGGAATGCAGGCAGGTGCCGGTTGTGGTATGCTAGGTAGTCACTTACATTACTGGTGGAGTTGCCCAAAGTGCAGATTTTTTGTTAACAAATTTGGATAAAAATGAAGGCAACCACTGGATCGGCTGTTCCATTTGAGCCAAAGTTGGCCCTTTTAGGAATTTGGCCTGCTTCTTTGGAAAAGAATACGAACTCAACCGCATATAAGATGATGATACTGCCAGATATATATATGATTTTAAGAGCATGGAAGTCTGTGAAGGGCCCTTCTATGATTGTATGGATTCAAAGATTATGGTTTACGCTATCCATGGAGAGAATTGCCGCTGGAATATATGACACATTAGAGGATGTTTATATTAGTTGGAACCCTTGTTGGACATTAATTACAGAACATATTAATATGGATAAAATGACAAGCTTGGTTGTTAACAAATGAGACGATAGTCTACAATAGTTCAAACCCGGTGGATGTCCTCCTGTCCATTTATTAGTGTTTGCCCCCATAGGCCACCGGACACGCAGCCCCGCACTCATGACGAGGTCTCAGACAACTTGGAGTCCACCATGCAGGCAAATGCGGGCTAATCTAATGTGCGCTCACTTGTCTTAGTCCCGTCAATTAGGCCACACATAGCGCCTCCGCATGTACAGGTCCACCAGCACCATATAGCATCTGAGGAGTGACCACTTCCTGCCCCTTTCTCTGTGCTCTCTTTCACTGGTGCTTCCAGTGGGGGCTGCCCACAAGCATATGAAATGCATGTAGAAGGATGCTTTTTTATTAGGCTGGACACACTAGACATGTGAGTCAGGGCTACACAGATCAGCATGGATTCTAGTGGGCTATTGTCTCATTTCACAACACCCCTTGTTTGAAGAGACCCAGAGCAGTCCCTTCAGATTATTTTACTTCCCACAGTCCTTTTCTTTCCCAGCATTCCCTAGGATTTCTTTGTTTGACTGTCCCCCACAACATGTCTGTATTTGTGACTCTTTTCCCCAACACCCTCCAGGTGGGGAATCAGGGGATAAGCTCTCAGGGTTTGGAGCACTTGTTGACATCAAAGGGGAGGGTAGGAACCCAGTAAAGCTTGCTTTCCACTGCTCATGAAAACATAAGCAGAGGGAGGCAGTTACTCTGGAGGACCCTGGATTTGGTAAACTAATCTGAACACCCCTTGTCTGAACAGTCCTAAAACTTCTAGAGTAGTGGTGTAAGGATCACAGCCTGAGGTGGGCAATAGAGGTATTGTACATCCCTGCAAGCTAAAAGACTTGCAAGGATTAGTGTAAGTGATGATGTAGCTGGATCTCCAATATAAATCTTTTTGATTAGAAAACAAAGGCGAGCAGTACTAAACCAATATGAGTTCTCACATAGGCTGTTGTTTTTAAATGATACATTTAAAACATTCTAGGGGGTTTTATGTCATTCTGAAGGTGATTGTCTATATAGTTGGAATGTTAAAAATTGTGACGCTTCCAGGGTTTAGAACTTTTCTGTCAAACACCTTTTTAAAGGTTCTATTGGAATGTTCTAAATAAAGAACATTATACAACAGTCATTTTTACCATCTGCACAAGTAGAATGTTCTAATCCTTTAGACATCCAGTAACTAATAGAACGTCACAACAGTGGTCATTTAACCACAGAAACCAGACTGATTATGACAATGATGTCATTCTGACATGTCAGGAAAAAACGAGTATGGAACAGTATAAAAACATCTAAAATACAACCGCCCCAAACCCAACCCACTTCCACTTTACAACAACCTCCCACCTAATTCCCCTCCTCCCCCTTAGAAATTACACACACACCCCTTCAGATCGCAAGTGACGTTTAACTTGTGCTGAAACCCACTGATTGCACCATAGACTGACTTTGAAGGATTATGGCATGGATAGGGTGGTGGTGAGGGGAAGCTCTCCTCTGTTACCATAGTATCTGCACCGTCTTGGCAAGGGGCTGCACATGCTAAGAAAGGCCCCAGCAGCCATTTTGAGCATGCACAGTGATTTTTAAAAATTATTTTTTTTTTTGCCTCCTCTCTGGAGGCTTCCTGCCTTTCTCCGCAGAAAAGTCATGCAAGGAGAGCCATCCCCCTGAACTTAGAGAGGCAGCCAGATAGTAAAAGGTCCCCCCATTTTTTTTGCAAGTGTGTGTGGGGCTGTTCCCAAGGTTCTCATTGAGAAAAGCAAAAATACAAGAATTGAGTTTCAGTCCTAATCCTGAGCTGTGTCTGGAACACCAGGTTGTGGCTGTGACTAGGAGTACTTTGGAGTTACAGGCACCCACCTGGATTGTCAGGTGAATGACTGCAACTCTAACAGGGGAGGGGGTGATGTATACTGCCCTCTAGGTTGTTAATGTCCCTCCATGGCCTCTAGGAGTGGCTGACAATGCTGTCCTGCAAGTTCCATAATTGGTCTAGGTCTTTTCAACTCTGGTATGAGAGAGGCGTTCTCGGTGGCTGCTCCACTGCTTTGGAACTCCCTCCCCTTAGAGGTCCTCCTAAACCCTAGTCTGATCTTCCAGTGTAAGACTCACTTATATGGCCAGGCATTTAACAGGTTAGGATTTGTGTGGGGGGATTGGGGGGATTTTAGGTAGTTTGTCAGTTGCCCTGTGTCTTCAGGGATAGGGTGGGATAAAAATAAATAAGGGCCAAGAAATTTAGGGAGACTCTGTGGTGAGTGAGGGTGGTGGCAGAGGAATAGTGAAGATCTGAGGGAGGAACCAAGGGTGTTAAACTAGGGGGAGCCCATGGTCACTCTGTGCCCCCCCCCTGCAGACTCCTCATAGGATCAAAACCAACAGGCAAGTGTTCTCCTGCCATGGTCCATCCATGCATTGCCCCCTCCCCCATTACAGTTGTGATCGCTCACCTGATGCTCTAGGCTGGTGCCTGCAACTCCTGTGTTGAATGTGCATGCATGCCCCAACAGACAGGGAGGTCACGTGGGTGCCCCATGCCCCCCCCAACACACAGGAGGTGGCCAGTGTGCTACCTCATGGTAGCCTGGATTAGCCTGCACAGCGTCATCGGTCTTTCCTGGGATGACGTGAGTGGTGGGTCCAGGGTGAACATCTGGTGACCACCAGACAAACAGGTGAATCCAGGATTAATGGTGGCTAATGTGGGGTAACATATTGTCTGTTTATGCCCAGAGAGGGAAATGAGGGCAGAAAAAAAACAAAGGAGCAAGGTGATGAAGAGTCTTGAAAGTCAAGGACAAGACAAGAGGAGCCAGTTCATTGTTGTAGACTGTTCTGTGACAAACCTGTTCTAATCACTTAACTATTTCAAAAGCCAAAGCAATGTACAAAATTAGTATCGGCTTTTTCACTTGTAACTTTGTATCTTACTTACTTAGATTTTATTTGTTTAGCCTTTTAGGCCATAACAAAAAAATATGCAATACAATACAATAAAATATACAATTATACAATTTCCATCACAAGTAAAATATATGAAAATAGAATTCACAGAATCCTCAGGAGGTTAACTATACATCCTCCCAAACCTTGTTATACCACCCATCTGACCCCTTCTTAATTTCCTTGCCAGGGCACACAATTTTCACCCTACAGGGACGAGCCACCCCGTCTTAATTTCCTTGGCAGGGCACACAATTTTCACCCTACAGGGACGAGCCTAAGCATCCTACAGAGGCATGGTGCCTGACCCTCCGCGCATTACACTTAACCCCATCAGAACACCATTCTTATGGACTGCATCATATGCGGTATCTTTATAGGTGGTACAAACTTACATCCCATTCCGAACTATGGAATTTAAACACAAAAGATACAGCAAAAGACAACCCTTATAGAACCTAACTAAGACGTTTAGGGTCATCCTCCCTAAATTCACAGTCCTGGTAAAACTTCCACAAATGATTGTAAGTTTCTCCAACCTTACCTTCAAGACTCCTAGACCCCTCCTATCCTGGAATCTATCAGGGATTTTTCCTTAACGTTTTTAACTAGGGTCAAGAACTTAGCAACTTTTCCAGAAACCAACTGATTTTTATCTCCAAGCAAGAATTTTTCCTCCATCCTGCTCCCTCCTTGGTCTCGAAGCAGAGGAACAATAAATATCTCCCTCCACTTTTGGTAGGCAGGACAGACCAACAGTATATGTGCCACTGTCTCGACATATTTATGGTTAGCTCTACTACACTCCCTACATAGCCGTTCTTGTTGAGGTATCCCTCCCAATCTACCCTCAGTAACTGCTGATGGGAATATATTGAATCGAGCTAAAGTCAGCACCATCCTTGTTCCCCTCATCCTGTAATCAGACAGATAGGTGGCTCCTTCTCCTGGAAGCACAAACTTCTTGTATAGTTGGGCTACTTTCTGGGAGTTCAGCAGAGCATGTTCGAACGGTTGCTCCTGGTCTAATATCCGAGACTTAATCTCAGACCAAGCCTTTATAAATGGAAGAGTTAGGAGATACTCTGTTGAAAATCCCAAGGAGCTCAATGTAGAGCTAATGAATTCCGGCCAACGACCCTGTGCTGAATGAATTATTTGTGAAGCCAGTGAGTCTGAGTCGATCTTGTTTAGTCGCAACCAATATTTTATCGTTGCTATTTTTGCATACAAGGCAATATGTTTGAACCCTGACTCTGCTCTTAACACCACTGCTGGAATATATTTTGGCACATGCAAAATAATATGAAGAATCCTATTTTGCTCTATCTCCAGGTCGTTTTGCTTATTAATACTCCAAATTTGCGCTCCATAAAGAAGTTGGGGGACCAGTTTTGCTTTTATCAGTTTTTTAATTGGTTTAAACAATTTCCCCCCTTGATTCCAGTAAAAATTGGCAATACCCTGCCCTGTAGCTCTTACCACTGCCCATACCGCTTTAAGATGGGCATTCCAAGTTGGACTGGCTGAGATAATGACCCCCAAATATTTATATTTAGTCACCTGCTCAATTTCTGCCCCTCCCATAGCCCACCTATATTGCTTCTGCCTTTTACCAATCCTCATTACTTTTGTTTTTTTGTAATTTATCTTCAGATACTCGTTCTTACAATAAGTACTAAATGCATCCATCAGCCTCCTAGTCCCACCTGTGTCCTAGCAATTAAACTTTGTATCTTATGAGTATGCTACAGCAGAGGTCAGGATCAGCAAATGAAACATATCCCCCAAAGTACTGCTGGCAGTATCTAGCAGTAAATCGGCTTATATTTATAGAAGTGAATTGACAATACCACCTCTAGCGGCAATTATGTCGGATTGTATAAGCCAAACTCAGGCTCAGTCTGGTAAGCATGCGATATTGCAGGAAACAGTTCAGATTTAATAAGCAGCACATTCCTTATCGAGTCACTAAGCTGCTGGGGGCATTGCACTAAGGGAAGTTTCTTCTCCCAGTTCAGTGCAAAACTGACCCATACTTAGGTTGTGAAAGGTTCAATGGCCCTTTTGCAAGAGTAAGGATGACTTCAGTGGGTTCCCATGCAAACAGAGATATCTGGCTGAGCCAGGTCGTATGCAAGAAAAATGCAATCCTTATGTCCCAACTCACAGAATGAAGTTCATCACTTCGTACTAATTTATGTATCTAGGCGCCTATAAGGGCCATATCAGAAACCTAGCCTCCAGCATACTCTCACACCGAATTCTGTAACAGCATTTCATGTTGGGGGAGGTTTAAGTACATTCCATAGTGCATGACAGGAGCTGAAACAAACGAGCATTTTTAAATTCACAAATGCAATTATAATATTAATTTCCAGAGACAAATGCTTGTATTTGTACTTCTTGTTGCAAAATTTGTCACTTTGGTAATTCATTCACTTCAATCAATCAAACAAGTTTATTTCAGCTTTTGCCATTAAACATATATACAAAAACAAATAAAATAAACAGAAACAGAAAGTACACCACAATGCATTGTGCTTGCTGTGCAATGCAGATAAAAAATACAAGGCAACTTTGTCAGTTTATCTTAAATAAGTATAACATTATAGTACCAGAACAGTGCAGGCAGCAAAGTGATTGTAGACTAGTGAGTCATTCACTTCAGTCCATTGATATATTTGGTACTTTTCATGACTTTTTCCTCATTTACATTATACAGCTCGACCAACCAAATCCACATTCAATTTTTAAAATAAAAGCACCAAAAACTACCACAAAGACATGAAATGTTGAATAATATAGTACCATATAGACTGAAACAAATGAGTTACCAAATCCTGACATGGTGAAGTGGCGATCAACTAAACTGAAGCAAAAACAAACCCCCCCCCCCCCCCGGACATATAGATTCAAATCTGACTTCCAAATTTGCCTTGCACAAATAAAAATGGGTCAAATTAACTGAGTTTGGTATTTGCAGTGAATATTCCTTTCAGCTCTAGTAATGACATATTTAGAGGTATTCAAAATATTGTATTTCTTTAAAAACTTACTCCTGTTTCCACTGAAGTCTTCAGGATTTCAGCCATTTTATTTCAATGGCAGAAGACCACATCTCAATTAAAAAAAAAAATACTTAAAATGAAATAATGAAATCTTCAAATGTACAAGCAAAACCTTTGATTTTATTGATCAGGGCACAGGACTAGGACTCTAAGATTAGGCTGAATTCCAAACTCTGCTGCAGAATGTCTGAGTTGACATTAGACACGTTGCTCAGTTCTCTCTGTACCTCAGTCTGCTGTCTGCAAAATGGCTATAACAATAGTTTCCTACTTAACTGAAGTTTTATAAGAATACAAGACTGTAAAATATTTAGATTCTATGGTGACAGACACTTTAAAAGTATCTTAGATAAAAATATATTATGCGGTTGTTAATCTCAGTGAGAAGCGGATGGATATAAACTGCTAGTAGTATGTTACACAGACTATTAGATTTGATTTTATTTTCTAGCAGTGCCAAAACAAACATGTTTGATGCCTTTCTTAAAATATACATAAGATTAACCTGCAAATGAAACAAAAAGGACATGGGTTAGGAACTTTTTTTATGGACAGAGATTAAATAATCTTCCATCTAAAAATATGCCAGTTTGATGAACATTCCTAGATACACCCACTTTCTTTCCAGAAACTCCCTCTAGGGTAATCTCTCCTTAAACTCTCCTACACACTTCAGAGACTGAACTGGAAAGAAACACACGTTTTCCCCAGAGTTTGTTATTTTTTTCTTGCAAACATCACTTTTCTTCTTAAAGTAGAAATATACTGTTTCTTTGAAAATTAAATTATAGGTATCATTTTGGTGGCCTATGCAAAGATTGTGATCGCTTAAAAGTGTTTTCTGCTTTATTTTACCAAGTCCTATTGGTATTTTACCACGTCCTATTGTTTTTTCTTTTATTTGTTAGTCTGTATGGGAATCACTGCAGAATTGTGGCTCTATGTTTTGTCTCTACTGTATATATTTGAGTAATTCAACACTAGGAGAGAGGATTTAAGCTACAAAGCAATTAAAATCCTGTTTCAATGTTCGGTTTCAACAGGCTCATTGAGAAGGAAGATGCCACTTTAAAACATTTACAAAGACAAATGACCAATTCCATGTTTATCTGAATTGCATTTTGGAGTCTTGCTCATGGAGCACAAAGTACTAGAAATGGACAAGATAGATCCCAGGATGCTATTCTCCATGACAGGGCCACAAAGAACATGTCCTACCTTTCATGGATATATTCTTTCCCCATGCTGTTTGAGGTGGAGGCGGCACATTTTATAGCATGGGTGAACAGGTTTTGTGGCCTGCCCTGGACATTAAGAAACTGGAACATCTCCAGGGGACTCAGAACACAGCTGGTAATGATCTGATAGTCTTTTTACAACTGGCCATCCCTACTCATCTACGTGGTAACTGCTGTGCAAACCCTTCATGGTATCAGTTTTTCTAGCCACCTTGATTTACTGATGACCTGCTACAGATACAGTGAGAAAGTAGAGGGTTAGTGTGTTGTTGTTATTAATTATTATTATTATGAGCATTTATATAGTGCCAGCAATGTACCTGTTGATGATGGAAGCCTTGGGTTGGAACAGACATTGTTTCCAACATGGTTTATGCTCATGCTGCAGCTATGCAGGAGGCAAAAAAGAGGTTCTTTGTCTTTACTAATCATTTTAAACAAAATATAAAGGTGGAACACAGGGAAATGTAGGCATGTGGAAATTTAAATCTCTTCAGGTTCCTGTTAGACAAACCCCAAAGGCATATACCAGCCCTTCCTGCAGATTGAATTACACCTGGATTTAACTTTAAGACCAGCTGGTGTTCAGGCTACATGTTACTGGTGATCTTGAGACAGCACGAGAGCTTTTGACAACCATGTGATTTGCCAGCAGCTTAATGGCACTCCCTGGTGAGTACAAATTGTTCTATTCCGATAAGTCCATACTATGAAAGCCATTGTGGCTGAACCACTGCAGATGAAGGTGATTACTACGTTTGCTTCATTTTTCATCTGCCTGCACCACAGTATCTACAGCATCTTGAACAGTGAGAGGACTTATGGGTGTAGTGAATGGCTTGAAAGACAACCTGGATTAACAAAATGGTGTCTGCTTATAATTCTTTCTGTTGTGAGGGAGCTTTCTGTTGTTTGGTGGAGAAAATCCATTCATATTCAGACTGAAGAGGATTCATGCTATCTATCACCCCTCTGTAGAAAAGATTATTGGAAAGTTATGGTGAAACAAATCTCACAATATCTTGCTGCCTCACACCTCTTTGACCCATGTCAATGTGGATAGCAAGGTGGGTGCAATCTTCCACCATTAACATCAATGGGAGTTTTGCCACTGACTTCAATGAATGGAGGACGGCATCCACAATCTGATCTGACTGAGTTTAGCTGATGCTTTCTCCTGGTGATGGATGGATATATGCCCATGCTGATTAGATATCAGCTGCCTCCAGTATAGGTGCTCAATGGGGTTATAGATGTGTCAGTGGGATCCATGAAGCAGAGCTTATCATGGAGAGATCTAGGAGAATACTGTTGGAAATTGCTTATCTTCCACAAAGGTGCTTCGGTTGAGTCTTGTAAAGCTTTGTCTGCTTACCACTGCTACTCTCCATGTGGCAATGACCATGGAGAGAGCTAGTGGGGCTGTTAGACAGGATAAGAGGACGATATGGTGATCAGGACATAGGAAAAGGCTGGCAGAATTTTAATTGTACCCAGCTAGTCAAAAACACAGGGTATTAACAAAGAGGCCAGGATGTTTTCAGGAGTCTTTCTGCCTTTGCATGGTACAACCTGCCTTGGATAAACTTTTTGCCAGTTGTGGTATCTCATCACAGAAACCTGAAGAGATTTACATTTCCACATACCTACATTTGCCTGTGTTTCGTCTTTATATTTTGTTTAAAATGATGACCTAGGTAATTTCACTAGGGAAATTAAAAACAAACACACACACACAAGTTGTTTTAGAGGCTCAGCCATGAAAAGACTGATGTACCTCAAGTAGTTTCACTAGAGTCAGTGGCACTGCTTAGTTTGTACAAGGGATATCTTTGCAAGAAAGAGCACCGAGTGCACAAAGGGATTCTGGAATATTTTCACTTATTTGTTTTAAATTAGTAACTCAATTTTGCACATGGGCTGCAGAATAAAAATGAGAAATCTTACCATTGCTTCCTCTGTAACTGGGGTTCACCCGTATTGACACCACACTCCCACCTCCAAATACAGCTGGGATTCAGCTTCCTTACATGAAATCTTCAGACTACTGCTTTTACAACCGTTACCCACTCTTGCAACAAAGCCAAATTCACAAATAACATTACCATTTTGGGTATTTCCTGATTTTAGAAAATCCATTTAGGTAGAATCAGAGTTTGAATTCACCTGAGGGGTCATCTAGTCCAACCTGCTGCTCAGTGCCGGAAATCCACAGCTACAGCATCCTTGACAGATGGCTGTCCAGTCTCTGTTTAAAAACTTCCAGTAAAGGAGAGTCCACCACCTCCCTAGGCAATTTGTTCCACTGTCGAATGTACCCATAGGAATTTTTTCCTAATGGTTAATGGAAATTTACTTTCTTGTAATTTGAACCCATTATTTCTAATCCTGCCCTTGGGGGCAACAGAGAACAATTCTTTGCCATCATCTGCGTGATGGCCTTTCAGATATTTGAAGACAGCTATCATGTCTCCTCTTAGTTTTTTCCCCCCTAGGCTAAACATACCCAGCTCCTTCAAAACTTTCCTTACAAGACTTGGTTTCCAGACCCCTGACCTTTTTTTGTCACCCTCCTCTGAACCCATTCCAATTTGTCAATGTCCTTCTTAAAATGCAGCGTCCAGAACTGGACACAGTACGCCAGATGATGTCTAACCAGCACAGAATAGAGCGGAACTAGTTTTCATGACTTGGATTGGATGCTTTTGTTAATGCAGCTGAAAATGGCATTAGCCTTTTTAGCAAGGGCATCACACTGTTGACTCATGTTCAGTTTGTGATCAACTACATTCCTTTCACTTTGTCTCTCCAGGGAGGGACAACCCTAGGCTCCTGGAGCCCTAAGGTGGTTTTGGAGAAAACCATACTGGGGCAGATCTAGAGCAAGCAGGTATTTTTGTGCTTTTTATCAGGGAAGTTCTGAGCTGTTTACCTTTGACAGTTACACCCAGCCCTGATTTCTTTAGCACAGAATTAAAAGGTACAATATCACATGGAAATAACTAATATTGTATCGATGAATTCAGAGTTGGAGAAAAGTTTCACTAAGAGGAAAAGTATGCAAGAGAGAGGGAGGAGCCAAGAACTTTCCCCTATAATAAAAAGGTTTCTTTATAGCTCCCGAGGGATTTAGCTGCCGTCTTGTTCTCGTGTCCAACATGCACCCATAAGTAGTAATCACAGTTTTGTGTTTGCCATCAGCCCCTTTAGACCAAATTTGGGGAACTTGACTTAAGGGGAAGGAAAGTTCTAGTAAATGTGAGTGCAAACAGCATTTTCTCGGCCTTCATTTACTTGCTCCTCTCCACCTCGTTGCCAAAGGACCTACCTCCATAGATTAACTCCCCCACCACCTGTTTCACTGCCTGTAGGCTTGCCAGCTGTCTGATCCCCCCCCCAAACCGCCTGCAGACAGCACCACGCTTACTGTGTGTTACTTCCTACTACTACGCCCTACGGCGGGGAGCTGGCTTTCCAGTGGCTCCTGGGCGCTCTCGGTCTGTGCCAAGCGCGTGCCAGGAGCTCTTTGCAGCAGCAGCAGGAGGAGCAGGAAGCTGCCCTGGGAAATCCAGTCAGATGATCACATGACTCAGTCGCCGCGGCTCATCCTGGGCTTAGTTCAGCTATCAGCGCTCTGGGAGGGGGGCCGGCCGCCGCCACCGTAATGAGCGCTCGGCGGCGGCAGCAGCAGCAGCAGCAGCAGCAGCAGCTCCTCTTCAGTCCCCAGCTCAGCGGCTGCTGCTAGTGAATTTCGTGGCCGCCCGCTCCATGCAGCTCCTCCATTGCGGAAGTGTCACGGGAGCAGCTTGAGCAGCAACAGCAGCTTGAGCAGCAGTAGCAGCAGCCCGAGCTCCTCCGGCTGCGCCTTGCTCGCCACCCGCTGGCCCCTGCTCTCCGCGCTGGATGGTGCTTCTGGCCCCGCTGGTGCCGCCGCCGGCAGGAGTAATATGCTCACTCGGGTGAAGTCTGCCGTGGCCAATTTCATGGGCGGCATCATGGCTGGCAGCTCGGGCTCGGAGCATGGCAGCGGCTCGGACTTGCCCCTCCGCTTCCCCTACGGGAGACCCGAGTTCCTGGGACTCTCTCCGGACGAGGTGGAGTGCTCGGCGGACCACATCGCCCGCCCCATTCTCATTCTCCACAAGGACACCAAGCGTCTGCCTTGGACCACGGGATATGCCGAGTGAGTATTGCAGCCGGGGCCATGCCCCTAACCTGCGCTGCTCGCATTGCTGGGCATCTCTCCTTCCAGTCCCCCCAAGGACGCTGCAGTAGCCGGAGCAGGTGCAGCGGGGCGGGGGCATCAGCAGAGCCCTAGAGAAGTCACGGGTGGTTGGTGTATTAGGGGTGGGGGTAGCAGAGCATGCACTGCCAAGGGCAGCTCATCTCAGTCCCCTCGCCCCCCACACCGAGACACAGGGGGCTGCCAGGATCTCGTTTTCCACTCCCTCTGAGTGCCCTATCTCCTACCCCCCGGTGCATGTGTTGGGTTGCGTAGGTCCTTGGCTTCCCCGAGAGCAGCCTTGCCTCTTACAGGGTGGAACTGTGTTTTGCAATAGAAAGAACGTTGCTTTGCTTCCCTCTGGGCTGTTCTTTGGGGCGAGGGATTATTGTGAATTTTGGATGTTCTGCTTTTGGCGCATAAGCATGTTTGAGAGAGATGATTACATTGATTATTGGAGCTCAAGATCTCTTCAACGTGTTTATGTTGTCGGAGAGGATGGGGGAGCTGGGAGGATTTAACATCTCCATTGCCAGGCCTGTGCCCCAGCACTGATCCCAGAAAGAGGGTTTGTGTCTCAAGTCCCATTCTCAAAATCTTCCATTCTCCTTGTACTCTGGGAGCTGGCCTTAGAAGGTGGCATGAAGGAGACTTGAGTAGTTTTGTAGTGTTGCTCTGTAACATCGTCAATTCCCTTTAGTACCATGATTTATTGTTACAGTTTTTACTGTGTACTTAATTTTTCTGAGTCAAAGGATTAAAATGACGAAGTGCTCTTCTAAATCTTGGTGATAATTACTGGAGAGGCTGCATTGTGAATGTCTAACAAGGTGGAGTGGAGAGTTGTGAGCTTTTTCAAAATGACTGAGGGTTGTAATACCTCTCTACCTGTTTATGGATGTGCACTGATTCTAACAAAAAAAGTTTAGGCAACTTGTGTCACTTGAAAAAGGAAGACAAAGGGGAAGAACTCTTGGCTCCTTTAGAGCTAGCTGCACCAAAATGTATTTAATTCTGGCATCCTCTTGAGTCGTCATCCTCATTAGCACTGTGAAAGACCCTAGGTTCTGAATTAATGGAAAGGAAGTATATTGTGAAGACATAACAGCCAATGTCAGGCTGTTGAAATTTTTCATTGACTTGAATGGTGCAGGATCAGGATCCAAGATCTGAAACTGTCCTGGCAACTTGGTACTGTTCCTGTAGTTCAGTACATTGAGCCATGTTGCTGCTGTTTACTTTGGAAGGAGTTGTGTATCTGGTCAGCAACCAGCACAAATCTTCAGCATGTGGGTCTAGATGTGATACTTTAATACATGAGCTAACCTTTGCAGATAAAGGAAATAGCTGGAGTGGTCCTTCTAATAAGAGAGCACAAATTTTTAACTGTACACTAGGTCCTACTTACAGTACTGACTTAGTGATGGAAAATAAGTACAGGATCTATGAGGAAAAAATCAATTACTTGGTTTGATGCAGCTTTTAGAGCCTGATCCAATTCTCATGAAGTAATGGGGAGAATTCAGTTGATTTTAATCCAGCTCTCATTGGACCAGCAGAGAGTCTCCAAAGCTGATGAATGAAGGGAAATAAGTTTCCCTAACAAACTTTCTCACTAAATATGATAGATACCAAGATGTGTTTCTAGAGCTACTTATTAAATTGCATATTGCAATAGAACACTATTGAATTTACAGAAGCTGTGGGGAAATGAGCAAATATCAATTTTCCCAAAGCAAAGCAGATGAAATGAGAACAATTACTGAGCCAAGTAAATGGATTGTGTATTCAAATAATTTTTCATTTAAGCAAATAATGCAAAATTCTTGGTTTTGCCAAACTTAATTATTTTTCCCTCCAGTAGCTTATTTTGTGCTTGAATTAATTTAGCATAGGCCCATAAATCAGGGTAGAGTTTGACCTGTGGTCATACCTAAAAGGTGTGTTCTTTCCTTGCTGTACATTTTCATACTAAGGGGACACTTACTTCTTGATATATAGGCATTCAACTCCTAAGAGATGGCACAAAGTTAGAATTCCCCGAGAATGATTCGGGAAGATGATTCCTCAAAACGTTTTGCTTTGGGTATTAAATCTGTGGGTGCCATGCTGTTTTTAATTTTATTTATTTAAATTTTTTTTACACCGCCTCTGGAAGATGCTTAGTTTCGGGCTCAAGCAAACCTCCTGTGGAAGGAGTTTCACAAAGTTGGGGCAGCAACTGAGAACGCCCTCCTGTGCACCCCCACCCCATGATCAAGGGTAACCGATGGAACTTTCAAGAGAGCACTCCCAGCCGACTGTAGGGGCCATGATGGAACATGGTAGGACAGGCGTGCCCACATCCCTTGAGTGCCGTGCTAAACAAATGAGGCGTAGGGAAGGAGCCAAGTGGGGCTAGCAGCTGGGGGATGGAGGCTCTGTGCTCTGGCTACCCTCCCCTCTTGGCTTCTTCCTGCTGGGGAAGGAGCTGAGCAGGAACCCAAAGGTGGGTTCACGGTTGGGGAAGTAGCCTTCTCCAGCTGTGACCCTCCACCCAACAGATGGCACCACATGTGTTGGCCCGGGGGCCAACACATGTTTATGCCTTAGCCCATGCAGCATCCTCCATCTTGAGGAGGACACTACTGGGGATGTTAGTCACGTGGAGCTTGCGAGTGACGACTGTGTGAAGGCTTCATAGAGCAACCCTGGTCTCCAGTGGGCTAATCTCGCATCCATTCTTTTTTTTTCTCATGTAAAGTAATCTTGTTTTGCTTTGCTAACATGGTACATGGCAACACTCTTGCTGTCTAAGCCCAAGCAAAAGTTGATGCCCCCCCCCCTTTCTTTAATAGCTCTCTTA
Source organism: Sphenodon punctatus (assembly GCA_003113815.1). Lineage (NCBI taxonomy): Eukaryota > Metazoa > Chordata > Lepidosauria > Sphenodontia > Sphenodontidae > Sphenodon > Sphenodon punctatus. The sequence continues at coordinate 509,284 of QEPC01007800.1, forward strand.
GTATGATAAGTGACTGTGACCCAGAGGGAAGGCTGCTAATGCAGCCTTTGGGGGTTGACAGACAGTATTACAGATTTGGATTAATTCATAGCTGCTCATAATGAGCAGTTACGGATTAATCTGTACTGAATGGCAAAAGTGGCAACATCCCCGTTGTGACTTGGTTTTAAATCTATAACATAATCATAACAAAAATCATTGTGCATATGAAAAATGGCCCCATGACAATTTTACGCATGCGCACCCTTTTCCAAAATGGCGGTGGTGCCACTGCCATTTTGGAAAAGGGCAGCCAGTCTGCACATGCCCAGTGACCATTTTGCACATGTGAAGACTGGCTGCCCTTTTTCCAAAATGGCACTGCCACCATTTTAGAAAAGGGCCTGCATGAGCAGAATGGTCATGCGCAGCAATTTAAATTTTTAATTATTTTTTTTATTTTACATTTTAAAATTGATTTAAATACAGATCTGTAATACGAATCTGCACTTAAATCTGGAAATTGCTGATATGGATCCACAACGGATCTGAATCTGCAACTTCCTCTGGAAGACCGCCCCAATATATAGTGGATTCACTCTTCCTACTTAATGAAGGGATACATTATTTTCTCCATGTCCATCAGTGGTAGTGTTGGTATTGAAATATGGTTTTAAATGGGACTTTCTAGTACAAGACCCCATCAAAATCAATGGGGTTTATGGAGGAGCAATTTGAGGATTAAGTGGCTATCAGGATTTGGCGCGTGCAGTACATTAGAAGAGTGACTATGCTTGCTTGTTCCTTGATATTTGTTGCTGTTGAACATAGTCTGTTGAACATAGTCTTTTTTAAAATAGTTGTCTATTATACAGTATATAGACATCTGTTCAGCATTTTAAAATTGTCTCTGCAGAAGAGTATATATAGGGCATTTTCAGACAAGCGCCTCCCTATGCATTACCCACTAGATACCCATGGCAACAGCGGGTAATCGGTGGGGAGACATTTGTTGGAAAACACGCATAGTTCTGCTTTCTTGCACTAGATATGTCAAACCTGAGTCTGCAGACAAAATAAGTTCAAGCCAAAAAGATGGAGACACCTCTATTTTAGTGACTACTTTTATAACAGACCCCCCCCCCCCCGAAAGGATCACCAGTCTGTCTTAATGGGTTATGTGATGATGACATTTGATGTTCTCCATAAAATCCTATTACAGTTAAACTTTGTCAGCTGCTCAGCCTGAACATGTTCCTTTTTAAGGCAAAAAAAACCCCAATCTCCTCATTACCGTTTCCCCCTTTTTCCCTTCCTTTTCTTAGACTACTTTCTTCCTACAAGATCTGTGAAATAAATTTAGTGGTTTTGATTTGTTTTGTTTTTTGCTACACCATTATCTACAGAATTGAGCACCAAGCTTAACTATGTTTTTGTTTGTTTGTTATATTATTATTATTATTATTATTATTATTATTATTTTATTTATTTATTTATTTATTTGGGGAGGGAACTTGCAGTCTGACATTCTTTATGTTCCATTTTTAGTTGGAATCCTACAACACTATTGCCAGGTGAAACAAAATAAAAACATGCAACAAAGCGCACACAGATGCTTTACAAATATTTCTTAGAACCAAGGGAAGAAAATGCTGTTCCTGGTGTCAGTGTGGGATCTGCACGGGCTTGCTGAACCTTCCTTATTTGCTCATTCACTGAACTGCCTTGAAGTTGTTGTCATGGAAAACAGACTTCCTTCTGGCTGTTCCTTCAACCAGAAGAATTGGGGCCTATCAGACTTTGACAATATATCCACCCCTTTCTACAGAATGACAAAAGACAGTTATTTCGTTCAGCTAGACACTTCTTTTATTCCAAAAATGACTTCTGGTGTTCATGCAATTTTGTATGCCAAAAATGAAAAGCCTATATTCCAAATCTGATTTCTTTTTTTCTTATGAAGACATAACTGCAATATGCTGGTCTATCAGAGAAGATCTTGAAGCAATAGCACTATGTTAGAAACAAACATTTTGTCTAAGGTATCTTACCCCAGGAATTATATTGGCCCAATTAACATTTCTGGCTACAATTCTTTCTCTGTAAATAAAGTTATCAAAAGGGATAATAATTTTTAAAGAGACTTGGGGTGAAATTCTTAATCATTAGAGTCAATGGGAGCTGAGACATTGGGTGTAAACAGATGGACGGGGAGGCTGCCCATCCTTCAGAAGTTCTCCAAGGGTGCACCCCCAAGTCTGCCCACTTCCTGCCCCACCTGGGTCTGCTTTAGACAGGTGGTTTCCCTGGACTGCTCGCGGGGCACTCCCCCACACTATAGAGTTGCAGTTGCTCACCTGGCGCTGTAGGCTGATGGCTGCAACTCCATGGTGTTAACCAGGGCAACTACTGGATGGATGTGGAGCTGCACCTTGGGTCCATGTAACAGATGGGCAGCAGCTCCACTTTTGACTGTTGCCCTGGGTTTGGCCAGCCTGCTCCATGTGACGTGCCACCGGTGGGGCAGCCCACTCTGGTTTGCACATCGGGAATCTATTTTTACATGGACTGGCCAACCCAGCGGTGAAATAGGCTGACATGGGTAGAAGTGGAGCTGCTGTCTGTCTAAAAGCACCCATTATCTTTAAAGGATGGAGGATTTGCACCCTTAGCATAAAATGCAGACACAGTGAAATCAATATGAGTTTTGCTATTGACTTCAACGGGGTCAGGATTTCACTCTTTTCTTTGTAAGGTTTTAACTAATGTGTGTTACAAGTGTACATCTATGAACTTCCTGACTGTTGGATCGTACTTTATAGGGGCTATAGATTCCCTTCTGTGGGACTTAACATTCTGCAGTCTGTAATCTCTCGGTTGGTATCCTGATTAGCCTGTGTCACAAGTTTGGGCAGACTTTGTACGTAGTAAATTTAATGCAAACCTTGTGATATTTCTTGGGATAGAGTCTTTGGGGAAATGCTGTGAAACAGTAAGAACAGAAGTAGTGCCATACAGAGCCAGACCAATGATCCATCAATCCCAGCATCCTGTCCTCCGACAGTGGCCAATCTCAATCGTATGGGAGAAGAACCAACAGTCACCATGGACAATCCATTCCCTGTTGTTCACTCTCAGCTCCCGACAGCAAGAAGTTTATCCCGTAAGCTACTTGGTTAATAGCCATTAATGGATCTACTCTCTAAGAACTTATCCAGTCCTTTTTAAAACCAGCTATGCTACTGGCCCTGACAATGTCCTCTGGCAACAAATTTCGTAAGTTAATTATGCGTTGAGTGAAAAAGTACTTTTTATTTGTTTTAAATCTGCCAGCAGCTAGTTTCATGGAGTGTCCCCTAGTACTACTTGAGAGGGTAAATAAAGGTTCCCTATCTACTTGTTCCACACCACTCAAGATTTTATAAACCTCTATCGTGTCCCCTCTCAGTCTTCTCTTCTCTAAGCTGAAGAGATCTAGCTTGTCAAGCGTTTCTTTGTACGGAAGCTGTTCCATACCCTTTATCATTCTTGTTGCCCTTCTCTGTACCTTTTCTAGTTCAGCTATGTCGTCTTTGAGATGGGGGACCAGAACTGCACACAATATTTCAGGCGCGGTCACACCATTGATTTGTGTGGAGGCATTCTGACCTCCTCAATTTTATTCTCTATCCCTTTGCGAATATCTCCTAACATTCTGTTTGCTTTTTTGACTGCTGCTGCACATTGGGCTGATGATTTCAGTTTATTGTCCACAATCACTCCCAGCTCCTTTTCCTGAGTGGTAACTCCTAGCTTAGTACCCAACATTGTGTACTCATAATTTGGGTTATTTTTCGCTAAGTGCATCACTTTGCAGTTGTCCACATTGTGGCCAGTCCAGCTCTTGGGTGACACTGCGCTTGACTAGCAGGAGGCAGGAATAAAAAAACTGACTGCGCATGCGCAGGGTCACCCCCTTGCGTAACTCAGTTTTCTTCCTGCCTCCATGCTGGCAGGAGCAGTTTCACTCTGCTCAGGAGAGCAGAGCTTCCAATAAGGAAAAAAGAAGAAAAGGAAATCAACGAAGGGAAGGGAGAGACGGGGCAAGGACTCCAGCCCCAAGGAGAGAGGGCACTGAAGCGGCCAAATTCGCGGCAGGATCCTGCGCTCGGCCCAGGCCTACCTGCTCATGCGGGCCCTCTCCTCCCCTTTCCAGCCGCGGGTCCTGTGACACATCCCAGGACCCAAGGCTACAGTGGCGCTTGGCCTGGGCTCTGGAGGCTTTGCGGACAAGCGGACCCTCCCCCCGCCGAAGCGGAACGCCTGGCCGCCATCTTGGTCCACGCGGCTGCACCCCGCGCTGCCGCTGCTGCCACCGCCGCCGCCAAAAACCTGCCGCAGCAGCGAACCGCCCCGCGCCATCCACGGACCCCCTTCCCCCCCCCCCCCCNCCACCAATAACCAGGCCATGAGTGCAATCACCAAGGCCCTGGCCAACATCATGGCCTGCCTCGACAACCTGGATCTGCCACCCCCCACCCTGACCAGGGAGGGCATCCCTCCCAAGACAGCCCCTCCCAGGGACCCCCCTTCTGCCCCCCCCGACAACCAGGCCATGAGTGCAATCACCAAGGCCCTGGCCAACATCATGGCCCACCTCGACAACCTGGAAACCCACCCACCCCTCAGAGGGGGGCAAACGGGCCCGGGGAACAGAGGGTTCACCCCCGTCAAAGTGTCCCCAGCCCAAGGGCAAAAAAGCAGCCCCGGCAAGGGTTGCAGGGCTCATGGCGCTGGGGGACGAGTCAGAGGGAGAGGCCTCCTCCTCCTCCTCTTACCACAAACCCATCCTCATCCCCAGAGACTTGCAGGAGTGGGACAGCGACGCTTCTCACTCAGAGGAGGAGGGAGAGCTGGGGGACTCAGAAGGGGAGGAGCCCCAGGCCAACAGCCACATGCCTGAATACGGGAGGGAATTCCCAGTACAGTACTGGGACGAGCTGAGGAAGCAGGTCACGCGCACACTCAAGCTCGAGGAGAGGGCCGCAAAGGGTCACCCTGTAGAGTCAGATGACGAACAAGACTCCAGGGCCCATATCCCCACCCTCCACAAGCCAGACAGGGACCTTTCCTGGACAAGGCTTTCGAGAGGCTAGTCCTCAATGAGTGGGAACAACCTACCCACTCATACAGGCTCTCGAGGCAACAGCAGCAGCTATACAACTTCTCCCAACATAGGGGAGTTCTCCTGAATCAACCCAAGGTGGATGCAGAAGCAGCCTCCTTAGCTTGGCAGACCCTCTTCCCGACTGAGGGAGACCTGTACCCCAAGGACCCCACCGATAAGGCCATCGAGGGGGCTCTCCGCAGGGGTTTCGAGGCATCAACTGCAGCTCTGAGAATGAGCACAGCTACCTCCTACGTTGCATGAGCCCTCATCTCTTGGTTCAAAGAGGTCCAGAGCGAGGACATCTCCGAGAAGAGAGCAAAGACCCTCACCACGCACATCATGTTGGGGATAGCTTACATAGCTGATGCATCCACGGACTCACTAAAGGCCTCCGCCAGAGCAGCAGTCTCTGCAGTAGCTGCCCGCAGACGTCTTTGACTACACTCCTGTGGCGGGGACCACGCTGCAAAGAATCTCCTGGTCGACAGCCCCTACACTGGCCAAAAGCACTTTGGCGCGTACCTAGAGAAAGTTTTGGAGGACCACAACAGCAAGGAGAAGCACACGACTCTCCAGCAGGTGGGCAACAAGAAGCCCTCCTTTCGTCAAACACGATTCACAGGAGACTCGGCGGGACTCAGAAGAGGAGCTTCGAAAGGCTCCTTCAACAGGCATCAGCACAAGAATAAGCCCGCCTGGCAAGGGAAGAAGAGGTACCAACCACCCCCTAGCAACAGACAGCAATGGGGACCCAACCACAGAAAGCAAGAATGACCTTCTCCCACGCATCGGAGGCAGACTTCTGGATTTCTCTTCAGTCTGGGAAGCTTCAGTCTCCGATGCATGGGTAAGGGAGTGCATAGCTCAAGGATACTCAATAGAGCTTCTCTCCCCACCTCCAAACAAGTTCCTCCCCTCCCCCGTTTCCACCAGACCACAGAAACACCAGGCCATGCTCCAGGAAATCCACCGGTTGTACTCCATCGGGGCCATAGAGCCAGTGCCGCCAGAGCAGCAACGTCAAGGACTCTACTCCATACTATTCCTTGTTCCAAAAAAGTCGGGCAAATGGAGAACTGTGCTGGACCTCAAACGCCTAAACAGGTGCGTAAGGAAGAGGAGGTTCCGGATGGAGACCCTTAAGACAATTTGTCAAGCAATCTCAAAGGGCGACTGGATGGCGTCCCTCAACTAAGGGAGACCTACCTTCACGTGCCCATCGTCATCAATCACCGGAGGTTGCTCAGATTCGCTTACAATGGGAGCCACTGGCAGTACACGGCCCTTCCGTTCGGCCTGGCCTCAGCTCCACACACTTACACCAAAATCCTGGTGCTGCTGATAGCGAACCTCCGCTTGAAAGGGGTCCACGTACACCCATACCTGGACGACCGGCTAATCCGCTTCTCCTCCAGGGAACAAGCAATGAGGGATGTCCAGATGACGAGGGCGTACTTGACCGAACACGGGTTTCTCATCAACGAACAGAAGAGCCTCCCGATTCCGTCACGACGAATAGAACACCTGGGCGTTGTTCTCGACTCAGAAAGAGACAAGATCTTCATCACCCGCCAAAGGCAGGAGAAGATCAGGAAGGGAGTGATCTTACTCATCACCAATACAAGTCTCCGACTAAAAACCCTGGCAGCACTCCTTGGCCTGCTCGTTTCCTGCATCCAACAGGTAACATGGGCTTGCTGCCATCTTCGCCCGCTCCACCGCCTACTCAGGCCATGGCAGACACACCTCATTGCGGGCAACAACCCCCCGATAAAAGTACCACGCACAATAGCAGAGGGCATGCGCTGGTGGCTCATGGACAAGTTGTTCCAACTGGGATCACCCCTCTCCGAGCCCGAAAGGATCACGGTCACAACAGATGCAGGTCTCACCGGATGGGGAGCCCACTCCCAAGCCCTGGCGGCCCAGGGCACTTGGTCAGTGAGGGAAGCAGCCAGCAGCATCAACCTGCTCGAGCTACGAACCATCAGACTCACACTGCAAACGTTCCCACATACACGAGGCTCCCACGTCCTAGTGTTCACGGACAACACGACAGCAAAGGCGTACGTAAACAACCAGGGCGGATCAAGGAGCAGGACGCTGCACGCGGAGGCCTGCACTCTCCTAGATTGGGCGAAGCAACACCTGCTCTCGATAAAAGCCCTACACATCAGAGGAGAGGACAACATGGAGGCGGACCGGCTCAGCAGACAATGCCTAGATCCGGGTGAGTGGTCCCTATCCCTGCAAGCGTTCAACTGGATATGTTCGCGACTTGGGACCCCCCAATGGGACCTGTTCGCATCACCAAACAATGCGAAGGTCCCACTGTTCTTTTCCCGGACAAGATCCCAGGGCGTGCAGGGGGTAGACGCACTCAACTCCCCCGGCCCCAAACACTCCTACATGCCTTTCCACCCTTTCCCCTGATAGGGCGGACTCTGGCGAAAGCCAGGACGGAGAGAGCAGTCCTCATCCTAGTGGCCCCTTTCTGGCCAAGAAGGCCATGGTTCTCTGACATAGTGGAGCTTGCAGTCTCATCTCCCCTATTCCTCCCACAATCTCCGAACCTCCTGACACAGGGCCCCTTCCAATACGAGGGTTTGGCCCACCTTAAGCTAGCTGCGTGGACATTGAACGCGCAGCGCTGAGGGAACAGGATTTCTTGGAAGCACTAATGAGCACTCTACTAGCTTCCAGAAGGCCCTCCACGCACCGGATCTATCAATCCATGTGAAAGGCCTTCAGTGGATGGTGTCAAAGGAAGTCACTCGATCCAGAAGGGGTTCGAATCCCCCATAATCTAGAGTTCTTGCAGGAGGGTCTAAACGGCAGTCTTAAACCCAATACCCTCTCCAGGCAAGTCTCTGCCCTCGACTCCATGTTCCTCCCCGCCAAGGGGCTCAAGATAGCAGGTCACCCCTTAATTTGCAGGTTCATACGGGGGGCCAGGGCCATTTCCCCTCCAGTTGTACATAGGTTCCCATCCTGGAACCTCAACCTAGTCCTCGGGACGCTCCACGCCCCTCCCTTTGAACCCCTCAAGAGGGTCTCACTATTCTTCTTGTCCATTAAGGTCGCCTTCCTCGTCGCTATTACATCAGCACAAAGGATGTCAGAACTGGGGGCCCTCTCCATAGAGAGTGGTTTCTGCCAGTTCAATAGAGACTCGGTGGTGCTCCGATTGGACCAGGCCTTCCTACCAAAGGTCAACTCCCTGTTCCACAGAAGCCAGGAGATTATCCTCCCCTCCTGCCCTCATCCAGTCCATCCCAAAGAAAAGGACTGGCATTCCCTAGATGTCAGGCGAGCCCTGCGCATTTACCTAAAACGCACGGCCACATTCAGATCTTCCTCGACTGTATTCGTCAACATACGTCCAGGGTCGAAGGGATCCAAGGCCTCAAAGGCCGTCATATCCAGATGGGTGGTGGCCTGCATCAAAGAGGCCTATAAGGCAAAAGGGAAGGTTCCTCCCCAACCGATCTGGCCACATTCCACCAGGGGAGCCTCCACATCGGCCACCTTCGTGGCCAGGGCCCCCTACGACGAGGTGTGCAGGGCCGCTACTTGGGCCTCCCTGCACACTTTCACAAGGCACTACAAATTGAACTTGTACCAGTCAGCGGATGCCACCTTTGGCAGGCGCGTCCTGCAGGCTGTTCTGCCATAGTGCCGCTGTCCCCCTCCCTAACACACGGTACCGCTTGGGTACATCCCAAGAGCTGGACTGGCCGCAGCCCAGAGCAGAAAAGGGAACTGGGGCTCTTACCTGTGAATCTCTGTTCTGCTCGGGCTAGGCCAGTCCAGCGGCCCTCCCGACAGCGGGAAGGGTCTACATACAATGCAGCGAATTTCTGTGTGTGCATTAACTTTGTTTTCAAGTGCATTCCAGATGATTGGCTGTACTACAACTGAGTTGCGCAAGGGGGTGAGCCCGCGCATGCGCAGTCAATTTTTTGATTCCTGCCTCCTGCTGGCCAAGTGCAGTGTCACCCAAGAGCTGGACTAGCCTAGCTCGAGCAGAACAGGGACTCACAGGTAAGAGCCCCAGTTCCCTTATCTACCATTTAGATGCCCAGTCTCATAAGATCCTGTTGCATTTCTTCACAGTCTGCTTGTTTTTTAATTATCTTGAATAATTTGGACTGTCAGACGTTATGAAAACGCCTTTCACCACAATGGACCACAGTGGATCCCCTGTGGTGGCGGTGTTCCTGTGAACGTCTGTTTGACCCCCGCCAGATGTTCACCACAGTGAATCTCTGGCGTGGGTCAAACTTAACCACGGTTCTGGACCTCCGGCCAGCTGGAGGTCGAGAACCATGGTTAGCTTGGCCACGATCCAGAAACGGGAAAAAGTAATGTCAGTTACCTTGCCCCGGTCCGGAATTGCGCCTGAAGCCACGGTACAGGATTGGACGCAGTCGCCTGTCTCCCCGTGGGCGGGCGGCTGAGGGAGCGCAGGATGGCGAGACTGTGCGACCGCGCCTCGTGCCGCGCAGCCCCGACTCCTCCCCAATTCCCCACAGTGATGGAGCCGACACGTCTGAAGGACGACCGGCTTCATCACGGACTGTGATCTGAGAGAGATCCTGGTCTGGCGTTCAGTGTGGCGGACCTCCGGGCCCATCCATCTATTTATACCCTCAAAGAATTCCAACAGATTAGTGAAGCACGACTTACCTTTGCTAAATCCATGTTGACTCTTCCCCTTTAAGCCATGTTTATCAACATGCTCAGCGATTTTGTTCCTAATGATAGTTTCCACCATTTTGCCTGGCACAGATGTCAAGCTTACTGGTCTGTAGTTTTCAGGATCACCTCTGGATCCCTTTTTAAATATCTGGGTTACATTTGTCACCCTCCAGTCCTCCGGTACAGTGGCAGATTTTAGCAATAGGTTACAAATTACTAACAGTAGGTCTGCAATTTTATATCTGCATTCCTTCAGAACTCTGAGGTGAATACCATCTGGTCCTGGTCATTTGTTAGTATTTAGTTTGCCAGTTTGCTCTAGAACCTTCTCCAGAGTTAATTTGTGACAGCTCTTCCAATTCATCACCTACAAAGTAAGGTTCCGGCGTGTATCTCCCCAGCATCCTCTGTAGTGAAGACCGATACAAAGAACTCATTCAGCCTCTCTGCAATGTCATTTTCCTCCCTAAGCACCCCTTTTAGCCCCATGTCATCTAACAGCCCAACTGATTCTCTAACAGGCTTCCTGCTTCTGATGTACTTGAAATAGTTTTTATTATTAGCTTTAGCATCTTTAGCAAGTTGCTCCTCAAATTCCTTTTTGACCTGCCTTATTAACGTTTTACATCTACTTTTTTTTTTTCAGTAGCAGTAATTTTTATTTTTTTTTAGTATCAACAATCACTTACAATACATTCCTTTTGCATCATATTCATTCTTTTGCCGTCCTTTCTCAGTTATATACTTAGATGCTGCGATACCTTACATTATCACATCGATACTGTTTTACAACATCTTGCGTGGATATCCTCAACTTTCCACTTTACTATTTATGTCCCCCCCCCCCCCTTTTCCCAGTAGGCTCCTTAGTATATTTCCTTCAGGCACGTCGTGTTAGTATATTTGTCCATCTTGATGTGACTTGTTAGAATTGTCCAACATAGAGACCATTTTTCATAAAATTTATCTAACTCATCTTTCAAACTAGCGGTTATACACTCCATTGAAACCATATACCATAGTCTTTGCAGCCAGGCCAGTCTGGTGAGTCCCTTGGCATGCTTCCAGCTCTTAGCTATAGTATGAAACAATTTCTGGCATATTCTGATTTGAGAGGCTTTCAGGATTTTTGGAGGATAAATTCCCAGCAATGCTATCGCTGGCTGAAACAGGAGATTCACCTCAAGCTGCTCATTTACTATGGCCCATATTTTCTTCCAGAAGGCTTCCACCCTTGGGCATCCCCACCAGCAGTGTAAGTATGTGCCTTTCTCCCCACATCCCCTCCAGCAGGTAGGGGAGTACCCTGGTGTTGTTACATTTATCCCTTCGGGAGTGAGATGCCACCTTTGAATCAACTTGATAAGAGGCTCTTTTACCAATAAGGATCTGGAACTTGTGGACACATAATCCCATATACTCCTCATTTCCCCATCTGTTATCTCCCTCTGCAGGTCATCTGTCCGTTTCGATATATATCCCGCATCCGGGAAATGATACAATTTGTTTACTAGTTTATACAATATGGAAAAGATACCCTGCTGGTTTCCAGTGTTAAACACAACTCTTTCCAGATTAGTGGGATTTCTGTGATATTGGGCTCTATACTTAGATTTGTTTACAGCACTGTGCAGACGGCAATACATCCAGAATTCCACTTTCTCCTCCAGAGCCGCCTCTAGTGTCTCCCTAGCGTTAAACGTATCTCCTATGAAGAGGTGCATTGCCCTGTATATCCCCTTTTCCTTCCACCTTTGCAAAGTTTCTCCTTTTTGTTCCACTCAGGTCCTATCTTTTCTAAAGGTGTATATGGAGTCCTACCTAGCCACGTCTTCGTTTTATTACAGCATCCATACCAGGTCATCATGGCAGTATTAGCAAAGGGGTGGTCTTCCTTCCCTCTTGACATCTTTCCATCTGTACCTTCAAACCACTACCTCTTGCGATTCCTAACAATTCCAATTCCAGATTCCGCCACAGTGGTTCTTTCTCCTCGTTATACCATATTTTAACCGCCCTCAATGCTGAGGCCATACCATAGAGTCTCAAGTCAGGTAAATTACAACCTCCCTCTTCAAGATCAATCTTTAGGATGGATCTCCGAACCCTCGGCTTCTTTTTACCCCAAATAGTGAACCTCATTATTTTATCTAGTTTTTGATAGAATTCTTTAGGAATTTGCACCGGTAATGCCTGAATCATATATAATTTTTTTTGGCAATAGTTGCATTTTGATTATATTTATCTTTCCCAGCCAGGAACACCCCAGTCTATGCCAGGAGTGCTGCTTATTCTGGAATTCTTGTATCAAGGGTAAATAATTAATTTTGTAAATATCTCTCATATTTCTAGTAAGTTTTACTCCTAAATATTGTATGTATTCTTTTTTAATTTGAAACCGTGACATGGGGGAATCCCCTGCCTTCCCCCCCCCCCCCCCCCGGTGCTTTAGCCCCCTGTAAGAGCATCAGCTGCGTCTTCATTGGGTTGTTTTTGTAGCTCAATAAGCTCCCAAATTCTTTTAATGTGTGTATGAGCTCCGGCAAGGATGTTTGAATGTTTTTTAATGTCAGCAACATATCATTCACATATACCATTGTTTTATGCTCTTCGGTTCCACTCTTGATCCCATGAATATTTGGATTTTGGTTTATTGCCAATATTAGAGGCTCTATCGCCAAATGAAAGAGCAGCGGAGATAGAGGGCAGCCCTGTCTGGTACCCCGAGCCAAGCCAAAAGCTGGGGTTAGTTCTCCATTTATCAATATTCTTGCTGTCCGTTTCTTATATATACTTTTTACCCACCCCAGGAAAGTCCCTCCAAACCCCATATGCATCAGCGTGTTCAGGAGGAATTCTTTTTCCAGCGAATCAAACGCTTTATTAACATCTAGGGAGAGCACTGCTGCTGGCTGTTTCTCCCTATTAATTTTATATATTTACTGCTCTTCTTATGTTGTCTATCCCCATCCGCCCCCCAATGAATCCCGTCTGGTTTGGGCTAATAATCTCATGGATGATGGCTTGTAACCGATTCACCAGTATTTTGGTGAATATTTTGGCATCTGTGTTCAACAGTGATATGGGCCTGAAGTCCCCACATTCTTTCCCCTCCTTTTCCCCCTTGGGGCATAGTGTTATTGTGGCAGTATAAAACGTTTCCGGTAGCTCCTTATTTCCCTTGTTCACGTTAAACACCCCTCTTAATAATGGTATTATCTGCTCCATGTAAGTTTGATAGAATTCTGGTATGAAACCATCTGGCCCTGGCGTTTTATTTTTAGGGTGTTCCTTAATTACCTTTTTAATCTCTTCTGCTGTAATCTGTTCATTAAGCCATTTTCTCTGGACCTCCGTGATTTTAGGTAATTTCAGCTTATTCAAATATGTCTTCATTTCATCTTGGCCCGGATTGTCAGAGGTATACAGCTTCTTATAAAATTGTACAATATGATCTCTCATGTCTATACCTGTTATAAACTTTCCTTTACTTGGGTGCAACAAGTGAGGGATCTGTGCTCTCTTTTTTTTTTTTTTTAACTAACCAGGCCAAAATTCTATCTGACTTATTACTTTTAGTATAGTAGGATTGCTTTGTGTAACTTAATTTCTTTATAATTATTTCTGTTTCTTTAGCCTCAATCAAGCCCCTAATCTCTGTTCTTTCCTTTGCTCCCTTCCTTGTTGGGTTATTTTTCAATTTCTTATCTAGCTGTTGGAGTCTTAAGTAAAGCTCATTTAATTATGCTTTTTAAATTATTATTAGGGGTGGGAATACCGGCAAATCCGGAATCCGATAATGCCGGTACTGGGTGTACCGGCATTATCGGATTCAACCCGGTAAATCCGGTCTGGTTACCGGATTCCGGGTACCGGATTTTTTTACATTGCAGCCATTTAAATGAATGGCTGCAATGTAAAGTCCCACCCAAAAAGTAAAAAAAAACAACACCCTCCCCGAGTCCAGGCTGCGCGGGTGGAAGGGGGGACACCCCCCACCCACCCTACCCAGCCTGGATTTTTATTAAAAAAA
>QEPC01007800.1:523418-542748 GCA_003113815.1 Sphenodon punctatus
GGGGGGTGTCCCCCCTTCCACCCGCGCAGCCTGGGAGGGGGAGGGGGGAGGAATTAATTGTATTTAATTGATTTCAATGGGGACACAGTGCCCCATTGAAATCAATGAAATAAAACCGGTACCGGATACCGGATTTAATCCAGGAATCCGGTTCTTTGAGAACCGGAAACCGGTAAATCCGGTATCCGGTAATTACCCCGGGGTCCCACCCCTAATTATTATTATTATAGGCCTCCAACGCCATGTATTGCCCTCTGAGATATGCTTTGACTGTTTCCCAGACCAGTGTCTTGGAGACTTCCCCGTTATCATTTATACAAAGGAATTCTACTATTTCTTGCTTTATCTGTTCTTTGTTCAAGGCATTTAATAAAGTTGCTTTATGTAAATACCAGTTTCTTGGTGTAAACTTATTTTGTTGCCCTGTCTTTACTGTCAACATCACAGCACTGTGGTCAGTAAATCCCGCCGTTTCAATTTCACATCTGTGACTCCTACCCCACTCATTTCTATTCATGAAGAAGTAATCTATACGCGTATATGATATATGTCTGTCCTTCTGGTGTCTGAGCCTCCACACATCTACCAATTGGGCCCTGTCTATGTCCCTCCTAATCTTATTTTGCTCTTTTTTCAATTTCCTTCCCCCCGACTTATCCATTTGAGTAAGGGGGCTGTTCAGATCACCCATCATGATCAGAGTACCCTGGCTGTGGTGTTTCACCAGCTCTAGTATCTTGTATGTAAATTGCGTCTGTCCCGTGTTTGGGGCGTAAAAAGTACAGAAAGTGTAGTTTTCCCCTGCTAGTGTTCCCTGCACCAACAGATACGTACCCTCCGGGTCCTTAACTATATTGTTTCTCACGAAGCCTAATTTACTATCAAACGCCAATAGCACCCCTGCCTTTTTAGTTTTTGCATTCACAAAAATTATAGTGTCCTATCCCTTATCTCGCATCCTGCCATTATCTTTGTTTACCAAATGAGTTTCCTGCAGGGCTGCGATCTGGACTTTATGCCTCTTTAAGTATTGCCATGTCTTTTTCCTTTTTGTAGGACAATTCAATCCCTTTACGTTCAACGTACACAGTTTTAACTCAGCCATCTTTTCTGTTAGAGCCATGCCATCTGATCTTTATATCCTGCTTTTCATAGCCTCGTGGTGTCAGCCCCTTTTCCCTTCCCACTTCCCTCTCCTCCCTCCCTCCTCCCACACCTTGCCCAGTACCTGTCTCCTTCTTTCTCCTGCGAAGGGGTTTAAAGGAGCCTTTGAGGGGTTTGCCATGGAGTCGCTTTGTTTCCGCCTGTCTCCCTAGCAAGCCCTCCCTTATTTCCAGTTTCTTGGTGGACCCTTAGGTCCATTTCTCTGTCCCTTGACGCTGTCAGTTCCTTTACTCCTCTCTTCTTTTTTTCTTCTCTTCTTCTCCCTTTCTTTCAGTCTCTGTCTTTCCCTTCTTTTCCTGTCCTCCATCTCTACTCTGCGTGCTTTTCATTCCCCTGCCCTCGCATCTCTGGCATTTTAAATTTCAAGTATTTTTCCAGCGCTTGAATCTCATGAAAGTTGCTTCTACGCCCTTGATGCATAAATGAGAAGATTGCAGGGTATCTCACTTGAGCTTACACTCCTTGTGCCTTAAATTTGTCTAAGAATGCTTACCACTTTATCCTCCTCGCTATAGTGGCAGGGGCCAGGTCTGGCTGGATCATCATTCTGTGACCTTCAAATTGCAGCTCTTTATTTTTCCTGGCTTCCCAGAGCACCCTTTCTTTATCCTGGAATTTTAGGCATCTGAATATCAGGGCCCTGGGGGGTTCTCCCTCTAGGTCGCGGTCTCAGCGTTCTGTGCGCCCTTTCTATTTCAATATTGTGGATCTGCTCTGCTTGTGTAAAGACAGTTTTCAACACTTTCTGAATCAGGGCTCTGCCTCCTTGTGCCTCTGTGCCTTCTGGGATCCCCTCTATTCGCAGGTTATTTCTCCTTCCTCTAGTCTCAAGGTCTTCTAGTTTGTGTTGCATTCCCCCCATAGCCTTTTTCATTGCCAGCAACCTTTCCTCCCATTTTCCTTTCCTGTCCCCCCTCTCCTTCATCTTTATTTCCAACTCAGTCACTCGTGAGGAGACCCCATCAAATTTATAGTTAAGTGTTTCCACCACACTGCTTACTTTTCAATCCCTTCATTTAAGGTCTCCCACTGCCTCTTTGCATCCTCATGTTGGGTCTTGATTATTTGCATGAGGGTTGCCATCTGCAGGGCCATGTCTGTCTGTTCCCCGCTCCGTTGTTGAGCTGCCGCGGCCGCCATTTTGGGCCTCATGTCTTTTTGTTCCCCTCCCCCACTGCTCGCTCTCCCTCTGTGAGGTTTATTGCTGTTTCTGACCTGGGGAGGTACTCCTGAATAGACTGCAAGATTGGGTAAAATTAGAGCAGCTAATTGAGCCTGAGCAGGCCGGGTTCCGCGAAGGACTAGCTACAGCAAATCATATCTTGGTGCTGTCTGCATTGATTTCAAAATATACAGCTGCCAGGGGAAAACTTTACTTATGCTTTATAGACCTTCAGAAAGCTTTTGATATGGTGTGCAGGGAGCGCCTTTGGGCCAAGTTAAGAGCTCTAGATATAGATCCTAGGCTCCTGTTTCTGCTGATGAAACTCCATGATAAGAACTCCTTGAGGGTCCGTTATAACAAGAAGGGAGCTTTATCAAAGGAGATACAAGTACAAGAGGGGGTGCGCCAGGGCTGTCTTTTAGCCCCGCTACTTTTTAACATCTATCTTAATGACGTTGTGCAGGCCCTCTGCAGGGCAGATCTGCATCCCCCTAGGATGGGTAACCGTAGTATCCCGGTACTGCTATATGCAGACGATATGGTCTTGATGTCCCAAACCAGCATTGGTTTGAGACGTGCCATGCAAGCCCTTGGGGCTTATTGCCAGGCAGAATTATTAATTATTAATTATGCTAAGACCAAGGTGCTGGTGGTTGGAAGTAGAAGGGAACAGAAAATCCAGCGCTGGGTAATTGGCTCCAACCCCATTGAGCAAGTACAATGCTTCAAATATTTGGGGGTGCTTTTTGCCTCCAATGGAAGCTGGAAAGCCCATTGGGTGGCTGTTCAAGCCTTAGCTAAGAAAACCTCCAAGGCCATAGTAAGATTTTTCTATGGAAAGGGTGGCAAACTGGTCCTTCCCGCATTACGTCTGTTCAGAGCAAAGGTCGTGGCCCAAATCCTGTATGTACTCCCTGTATGGGGTTTCTCGTTTCTATCTGCCCTGGAATCAATCCAGAATGGCTTTCTGAGAGCTATTATGGGTGTGCCCAGAGAAACCCCGCAGGTAATCTTAAGAGCGGAGGCCTGCGTGCTCCCGCTTAGAACCCACGCCCTCCAGGCAATAGCAAACTTCTGGATTAAGACGGTTTTGTTTCCTCCGTCTGGGGAGTCATTGCTGACGCTAACCCTGGAGTGTGGGCTAGGGAGTATGTGGCTTAGAAGGGTCGAGTGTGAAATGCACTTGTTGGGCTTTACGGCAGAAAGCCTAAGCCAGTGCGGTGGGGCTGCGGCGAGACGACTCCTTAAAAGACGGATACTGGACCAATCCCTACAAGCTGAGAGGGAACGGATGGTGGCCCAAAAAATCGCCTTAACTTATGTACCCTATAAGGTGGAATCTATAGTTCCATATTATTTGTTTGTTTGGGACAACCCCGGGCTGTGGGGTGCTTTCCTTAAAATAAGGACCAATACGTTTGCCTCAGCGGTACGTGAAGGCCGATATAAGAAGGTCCCCTGGGCCCTTCGGATTTGCCCCATGTGTTCTCTGGGGGAAGTAGACACCATAGAACATATGATATTCCGCTGCCCGGCCTTAGTGGGACCCAGATGTAAATACTTGGGGAGGCTGGGGCCGTGGCAAGACCTCGCTGCTAAAGGCTTACAGTGGCTCCTCAATCCGGAGGACACTGCCCAAGCGAGGACTGTGGCATGGTTCGCTCTGGCTAGCCAAGGCATTCGTAGCCCCTATTTTACCCGCCCATAGCATCTGCTGGAACGCCCACACACTCGGGGCAGTTGGCCCGCTTATAGAAGACTAATGGATGGTGCAGGGGCTATGCTCTACCCCAAGTAGTTGAATTCGTCCCCCTTTTTTTTCCCCCTGCGGGGCGAGGAGATAAATAGGAACAGTCGGTGGTCTTCTGTCCACCCTATTTTAAACTTCTACGGTGGAGCTATTTGTATTTTGTGAATGACAATAACCACAATTGTATATCTGCTGTATTTTAATTTATTTATTTATTTGAATGTGTTTGTTTGGTACAAGATTGTTATAGCCTAGGAGGCAAACAATAAAAAAGTTTTGATTTGACCTGGGGAGGTCCCTTTTTTTTTTCTATTTGGGAGGCTGGCAGGTTCTTCTTAATATTCCTGCCCATCGAAATTTATTTTATTTCTGTTTTACCTTTTTTTTTAACAGCGTTCTTTCCCGGGCTGCAGGGAGCTCTCAGCAGACGCGTCTACTGTCTGCGCATACCCAGTGGCGCCCCCCGTTTTACATCTACTTTGACAACACTTATGCTCTTCCCAGTTTACCAAATTGGGAGTCTCTTTCCATTTTGTAAAGAATGCCCTTTTGGCTCCAATAGCCCCCTTCACCTCACCATTTAGCCACACAGGCAGATGTTTGGCCTTCTTCCTACCTTTCTTAATTTGTGGAATACGTTTAATCTGAACTTTCAAGAGGGTATTTTTAAATAGTCTCCACACTGCCTGTAGACATTTAATTCTTGCAACTGTTCCTTTAATTAATTAACCCTCTAATGTCCTTATTTTTACATAGTTTGCCTTTCTAAAATAAAAAGTGATTAAGGTCAGATCTCTTGAGGGTCATCTAGTGCAACCTCCTGTTTGCATGCAGGATGACTACAGCTATAACATCCCTGATAGATGGCTATCTAGTCTTTCTATGAAAACCTCCATCAATAAGAGAGCCTACAACTTCTTGGACAACTTGTTCCATTGCCACACAGCTTGCTCTTGCTGCAATCCATCTTGTCCCAGAAGTCCTTCATCTGGGAAACTGGTGTCGTGCAAAATCTTGCAAACATGTTCCTTTGACTTTTGGGGGGAAATAGGTCAGTTAGCTGTACTGAAGGAGCTACCTTCTAGGAAGGAATTGACCAAGCTTAGAAAACCTGTACTTTAACCGCTTTTACAGTAAAACAATGCTTTAGGTATTTCCCAACTGGATTAAATACTAGCATGCATTTCATGTAGTCCAAAATTCAATGGTGTAACTAATAAATACTTAGGGTGAAAACAGACATGACGCTAACCACCCTTGGTGGTCATTTATGCATGTTTCAGGGCTGCATAGGGCACCAATACAGTCCTGCAACATGCATAAATAACCACCAAGGGTGGTTAAAAGGTGGTTAGCGTCATGTCTGTTTTCACCCTTAGAGGTAGGATTTCTAGCAGTGTTGTTGAGCCTCTTGTGCTCCTGAGTTCTCTGTAGTTCTATTTTTCTATGCTGAGAAACACCTTTAGATGCTTCTTGGATGTATCCTTCTTCTTTATATCTTTTTTTTAATACCAGCTTAGTTTATTTATGAATTTATGTTTAAACCCCCCCCCCCAAAAAAAACTAGTGTAACCTGTTTACCATTATCTAACTTATGCCTCAGTCTGTCTGTGGTTCCAGTTTGAATAGTTAGACTGAGTCCTTTTTCCCCCCTGGTTCGTTTGACTTTTATTATTATTATCATTTCAGTCGTCTTCGCACGCACTCTTTTGAGACACAAGTCCAGCTTTTCCAGCCTGTCGGCATAACGTACATTTCTAAAGTCTAGCAATACTGTGGTTTCAAGTAACTGCAGGCTTGCAGGAACAATTATATTTTCTATGTGGTTTGGTGACCGCTGACCCATAATGGATGTGGAGCTCTAGGTGAAGTATTGAAAAACTATGGCCTTATGCAGCATCATGCCACTTTGTTATAGCAATAATCTTGTGAAAACAGAGAGAACAGGATATGGACTTCTTTTGTTGGGCACAGATTGTTTTCTTAAGCTGATGACATTGCATCTTGTTTTCGCATTGCTTTTAACCTCTGTGTGCAAGAATGATGCTTGAAGGACTAAAAATCAAGATGCGTAGAGTGATTTTTTTTTTTCCATTCCGCAGGCTTCAAAAAATTTGGCAGGCACTTTTAGAACTTTAGAGTCACTATGCCAAGGACATACTGTACAGGAGCAATTAGCAACTTTAGTCCTAGTTAAGCCTTATAACCACCTACTGAGTAGGTAGGTGTCGTAGGGTATTTTCAGACGTTACGTTACCACACTCAACCACGGTGAATCCCCCGTGATGGTGGATGGTCCCGTAACGTCTGTTTGCTCACCGCCAGATGTTCACCACAGTGAACCACCGGCGGTGAGCAAAATAACCATGCTTTCGAGGATGGTCCGAGCACCATCCCCAAAAGCGTGGTTAATTGAACCACAGCCCGGAATCAGCGGACGGTTACGTCTGTTACCACTGTTGATTCCGGGCCATGGCCCAGACCCCGTGTCGGAATCGGGTGCAGCGGCCGGATTGGCTGCTGCGCCCACCCGTCTCCAGGAGGGCGGGCGGCTGGGGGAGCGTGGGGTGCAGGGCTGCGCGGCTGCACATTGCGCCACGCAGCCCCACCCCCCCGATTCCCCGCCAGAATCAGCCGACACGTCTGCTGGACATGACGTTTTGATTCCGGCAGGGAAGCAAAAGGTGATTGCGTGACAGGGCCAATAGGCGCCCCGTCACGTCTGAAATCACCCATAGTTCCCATCAGTCCAGTGGGCAAACTAAGATGCAGAGACTACGACTTAATACTTGCTCAGGATCAGGTAATGAGTTGATGGCAGCATCAAGAATAGAACCCATGAATCTCAACAGAGTCCTTTGTTCTAATCTTTAGATGACACTGCCTTTCACTATAAGGTCAAGAATTTTTATTGAATAGCCTCAAGGGCTGTTTCAAAATAAACAATACCTACACAGAAATATATAAAATCAAGCCCGTAGGCAATTAAAACTTCGAACAGACAATACAAAACCATGTTAAAACTAAGAGTATAGCTACAACTGCCTAAAAATGGGCCAAAATACACTTCCCCCCTCAGTAAATAATAATAATAAAAATATAATCATAACTAAATCATTTTACGGCTTTAAACAAAAGAACCCTAAGGCAAAAAATTGCTATTGGCTTAGCACAAACACTGCTCGGATCTAATAGCGCACGCAATATAACTTCATCCTTTTGTCCACTTAAGTTGGAATCCATATGCGGGGCAATGTATTTCTCCGTTAATGCCCATGGCCATACAATAAAGCAAAATGTGTATTACCAACTCAGGAGAGTCCAAGTCACAGAAGACACACGCACTCTGAGGGTAAGGAATTTGTTTATACCTGCCCACAAGTACTGCAGAGGGGAATACATTTAATCTCATTAATAGAAAGCCCTTCTGATGGGCCAAGAGGATCAATCTAATAAATAGGTTGCCAGAGCTTTGCTGATGAAGTACTCTGGGGTGCTCTGTTGGTTTGCTCGGGCTGAAGATTCCAATTGTATAGCCTGGTCACTAATACGTTGTGAAATCAGACGGCCTTCCCCCTTCCTGCCCAGAGGGATCAGGATACTTCTAGATAGGCCCAAATTGGCTAATTCAGCTTCCGCCCTAAAGCACCATCCATCATTTGGGTAATTACTATGGATGAGACTCAATAGCGAGTTAGGGGGTGGGGGAAATACTTCTACCTTCAGCCAGTATTTTAATATATTAGTCAGCGCAATGGAGCTAACCGGCACCATTCCCACTTCCGCTCTGAGCAGGATAGATTTTAGGGCACCTAGGATAGCTCTCAAAAAAGAGTTCTGTACAGACTCAAGCTTTTCCAACACCGGAAAACCCCAAATGGCAACAGCATAGAGGAACTGGGCAAGTGCCTTGGCCCTAAAAAGAGCCAAGGCTGGACTCACAAGTCTACCCCCATGTGAGTGAAAGAGGCTGGTTATCGTGTTGACCACTTTCCTAACCTGTTCTTCAGTGACTAGGAAATGTGGAGACCAACTACAAGAAGCTGAGAAAATTACCCCCAAATATTTAAAGGTTTTGACCTGTTCCAGGACCTGACCATCCATAATCCAACGGTATTGGTGGCGTGTTTTACCTAATATCAGCATTTTTGTTTTAGTATAATTCACTGACAGATTTTCCATTTTTACAAAAGGATTCAAATCTGGACATACTGCGACGGAGGCCCACCTGCGATAATGACAATAAGATAGTGTCATCCGCATACAGGAGAAGATGCAATCGGTGCATGGTGGTTTGATGTTGCCATGAACGGAATTAAGTTATTTAAATAAAAATTAAAAAGGGAGGGAGCCAAAACACATCCCTGAGGAATGCTCCGAGCCAGTGGTATATCTTCAGTGCATGGGCTGAGAGGATCAGGGCGCACTCGCAACAAATTATCTTTATGCAGGGAGGTTAACAGGTACAATAAGCGGCCGTCGATAGATGTATCCTGGAGCTTAGTCCACAGGCGCTCCCTGTCAGCAGTGTCAAATGCTGCCTGTAAATCCACGAAGCAGCAGAATGGCAATCTTGGCGTGCCCCAACAGATACTTTGAAATTAGGTGCCTTAAAATATAAACATGGTCAATTGTGGACTGTCTAGATCTAAAGCCCGCCTGTTCGGGATACAAGATCTGATCCTCATCTAACCACTTTTGTAACCTACCCAAAAGATATTTCAAATACAGCTTGCCCACTACCGAGAGCAGGCTTATAGGGCGGTAGTTAGAGGGTTCATCTGCTGCCCTTTTAAAAGATTGGTACCACTAAGCTTTCCTTCCAAGCCACCGGGATAACCCCTTCCTGATTGATCTGAGAAAAAAGGGAAGCTAACTGCTCAGCCCACCAGTCTGCCTTACATTTTAATAATTCAGGGGAAATAAAATCTATGCTTGGAGCCTTTCCACATTTCAAGGACAGAATGAGCTCCTCAACCTCTTGCGAAGTTACTGGAGGCCATGCCTGAAAACGATTTAATGGTTTCAAGACCAGTGGGTTGCCCAAGCCCACTGGTCTAGAAAACAATGCCTCAAAGTGTGCCTGCCAAGCCTCTAAGGGTACCATATTACCCCCTACCAAATTGCCACTAGTGTTATATCACGCTATCAGGGACAAGAATCTTCTAGAGTCATTTGACATAGCCACTTGCTGGAGTTGAACCCGTTGTGTGGAGTAAAACATTTTTTTCTTAGCTCTAAGCAAACACTGATAGCTTTTCCTTTCTGTAATCACCCTCAATCTATTTTCGCTTATTGGGAAGGACTGGAGTATATGCACCTCCCTCCTTAGCCTCCGTCTAGCTGCCTTGCACTCTCTGTTGAACCATCTAGGCGAGGAAGTTAGGCCAGGGGCACCTGTTTCACTGCCTTTCACTAACACAGCAGTCATTCCTTTCCATATCAGTTTCCAACAGTGACAACAAAATGCAAAAATCCTGCTCCTCTTCCTCCCCTCCTCCGCTCCCCCGTAAACAGACTGATTTATAGGTAGAATGAATCCTGGGTTTTGTCATGTCAGTACCCAGGAAACTATATATGATAAAGGGGAAATCTAAGAAAATAACTTGTGATCCAATTATCCCAACATCTCTCTGATCAGGCTGAATGCACGCAAACAGCAATATTAGATTAAGATTGTAGAGGACAATGAATTCTTCATATAATCTACTTCCTCCCATTTGCTTGGATGAGTTTTATATATGCCCCTTAATTCCTCTTTTAGTTGACAACAACATAACTAGATTTAAAAATCTGGCCAAATAAATGAAAAAAAATTCAGACCGTGTGTGTGTGTGTGTGTGTGTGTGTGTGTGTGTGTGTGTGTGTGATTAAAACCTTTATTTTATTTTTATTTACAATTTATTTTTATTTATAATGTAACTATGCAACTCGATTTGACACATTCACATTTCATTAAAATTAATTTTCTTTCATACGTTTATAACTATTTCCATTAGAAATACATATGCCCTTTCAACCAAAGATCAAGGACACTGCATCATTTGAATAGTTACATTAACTCATTAAGACATATGAAAGAAAATTAATTTTAATGGAATGGGAATGTGCCATGTATTTTTATATGCTGGAAGTATTTAAAATGTGTTGGTGTAAGTTGACTATGAAGGCGATTAGTGGTTATGACAATTGAAGGATCTGAGATAGTTATTGGTTTGATGGAGGAGAATATTTAATTAAGAGGTACACCTTAATTAACAATTTCCTTTTGAGGTTTGTGGCAATGTGTAGATTTTATTTATTTCAACCTTCTTATATCCTGCCCGTCCTGCACTGCAGCTTTGGGCAGGTTACAAATTCAAATTCACAATATAAAGTCCATTAAAATACAATAAAACTCATCGAGGAGGCATCATAAAACAATACAAAACAATAAAACCCTCCCACCCAGTACCTCACCCGCCCCCCCAACCCGTCTCCCTCACGGAAAGCTTGACGGAACAAGCAGGTCTTTCAGAGTCGTCGAAAAGAGGAGAGGTCCTGCGCCTGGAGAGAGTTCCAGAGTCTAGATGCGGCCACCGAAAACGCCCTCTCCATAGTAGCCCCTCCGGAAACTCGGGAGACTTTGAGATAGGTACCCCCGACCGACCACAGGAGCCAATCCAGAGCCCGGGCAGTGAGGTGGTCTCGCAGGTAGGCAGGGCCCAGGCCGTTTTGGGCTTTAAAGGTAAGCACCAACACCTTGAATCGGACCTGGAAGACTATAGGCAGCCAGTGTGGAGCACTGGTGTAATATCCTCCCAGCAGCCCGTCCCCATCCGGAGGCAGATCGCTGTGTTCTGCACCAGCTGCAGCCTCCAGACCATCACCATGAGTAGCCCTGTGTAGAGCGCGTTACAGTATTCCAGTCTTGAAGTGATGAATGCATGGATGATAGTGGCCAGGTTGGAGTCTGAGATGCCTGAGGGGGGTGGTGTTGGGTTGGGAGAGTATGATAAATTGTGGTTGAATTTTATGTATATTTTATATTGGTTGTGTTGTACACCACCCTGAACTGCTTTGGCAGGAGGGGGTAGGATATCAATTTTTTAAATTAAATTAACTGTTGGCAAAAATCAAAGTGTGTGTGTTTAAAAAAAACAAAACATTTATTATAGAATATTATTTATTTTATTTTTTATATTTGCATCCTGCCCTTCCCTGAAGGCAAAAGAGCAGCTTGCAAAAAAATATAAAATACAATATAAAAACATTTAAATACAATTCCCGCCCAAAACCCAACCCACTCCCATCCTCCAACAACCTCCCCCCCCCCCCCCAATTCAGTCCTTACTGCCAAAAGCCTGACAGAACAAAATGGTCTTACATTGCCTCCGGAAGGCTGCCAGGCTTGAACACAGATGGACCTCCTGGGGGAGGGAGTTTCATAACAAAGGTGCGATGGCCGAGAGTGCCGCCCTCAGAGTCGAGACCCAACAAGAAAGGCGCCTCCAGCCGATCGCAGAGGCTGCGAAGGGACACGGGGAGCCAGGCGATCCTTCAGATAGATGGGGCCTAGGCCGTTTAGGGCTTTAAAGGTCGTCATCATCAGCACCTTGCATTGGGCCCAGAAGACTGTCAGCAGCCAGTACAGCGAATGAAGCCTTGGTATTATGTGCTTGCGGCGATGCGTCCCCAGAAGGAAGTGAGACACTGCATTCTGCACCAGCTGTAGCCTCCAAACCATCACCAAGGGCAGTAGAGTGCATTACAGTAGTCTAACCTCAAGGTGATGTAAGCATGGACGAGTGTGATATATATTAGTGGTGGGACCCCGGGCCCATTACCGGCTACCGGATTTACCGGTTACCGGTTCTACGAAAACCGGGTTCCCGGATTAAATCCGGTAGCCGGTACCGGATTTAATTCATTGGTTTCAATGGGGCGCTGTGTCCCCATTGAAACCAATGAAATATCCCTCCCCCTCCCAGGCTGCGCGGGTGGAAGGGGGGACACCCCCTGCCCAGCCTGGCTTTTTGTTTTCAAAAAGAAGAACAGAGTGAGACCCCGAGGCGGAGGCGAAGGCGAGCCCACCCCCCAGCACCAGCGGCCGCGGCGTCCCCGCAGCCGCCGGTAAGTATGACTCGATCCCTGGGGGGGGGTGTTTAACACCCCCACCCCCCCCAGGGATCACCCCTACAGTGCGCCGCTTCGCTTACTTGTGGGAGCTCCGGCGGCGTGCGGGCGGTCCGGCGGCCTCAGCGCCGGCTGTGGCTGCCGGCGTCAGGACGCTGTAGGCCTTCCGGTGAACTTCCGGGTTCCACCGGAAGGCCTAGAACGTCCTGACGCCGGCAGCCACAGCCGGCGCTGAGGCCGCCGGACCGCCCGCCGCCGCCGGAGCTCCCAAAGGTAAGCGGCAAGCGCGCTGTAGGGGTGATCCCTGGGGGGGGGGGGGTGTTAAACACCCCCCCCCCCCCAGGGATCGGGTCATACTTACCCGCGGCTGCGGGGACGCCGCGGCCGCTGGTGCTGGGGGGGGGGCTCGCCTTCGCCTTCGCCTCCGGGTCCGGGTCTGACTCTGTTCTTTTTTTAAACAAAAAGCCAGGCTGGGCAGGGTGGGTGGGGGGTGTCCCCCCTTCCACCCGCGCAGCCTGGACTCGGGGAGGGTTTTTCTTTTAAAAACTGTTTGGCTGGGGCTTTAAATTTTTTTACATTGCAGCCATTTTTAAATGGCTGCAATGCAAAAAAATCCGGTACCCCGGAATCCGGTACCAGGTCCGGATTACCGGGTCCAATCCGATAATGCCGGTACGCCCGTTACCGGCATTATCGGATACCGGATTCTACCGGTTTCCCATCCCTAATATATATATAATAAATCATGCCAGCTCTTTTTTCCTTGACTGCTGAACAATTTGCCTGTTGGAAATCCCAGTTAACACCATTGCTTTTGATAAGAATTTTGTTTTATATATCGGTGTAAGTGAGATCAGAATCTGTTCCCCCTACCCCATTTCCCGTGTTTAATTCCTTTTGAGGAAGGGCTTTACTTGAACTGAGTCTTTGGGGAAGGGTGGGGTATAAATGTAAATGTGATTGCTCAGGTGATGGTGGTGGCGAGGAGTGCCTTTTTTCAGTTACATCTGATACGTCTGATATGTTGGCTTTGGCCGTATATCTCTGGGTCTGACCTGGCCACTGTCATCCATGCCTTTGTCGCATCAAGACTAGCCTATTGCAACATGCTGTATGTGGGGCTACCCTTGGTGCTGGTCTGGAGACTGCAGCTAGTGCAGAACGCAGCAACCCATCTCCTCATAGGGACAGAGCGCCAGGAGCATATAACACTGGTACTCC
Organism: Sphenodon punctatus; assembly: GCA_003113815.1. Lineage (NCBI taxonomy): Eukaryota > Metazoa > Chordata > Lepidosauria > Sphenodontia > Sphenodontidae > Sphenodon > Sphenodon punctatus. The sequence continues at coordinate 536,834 of QEPC01007800.1, forward strand.
GTTCTTTGCACTGGCTGCCCGTAGTCTTCAGGGCCTTATTCATGGTGTTGGTATTGACGTATAAAGCCCTATGCGGTCTGTGCCCCACCTACCTGTGAGACCACCTCATTCCCCAGGTCCTGGATCAGCCCCTGTGGTCTACTGGGGAGCACCCTCCTTGAAGCCCCTCGGGTATCCCAGGTGGCAACTATGGAGAGGGCATTTTCGGTGAGTACTCCAAGACTGTGGAACTTCCTCCCCGTGGAGTTCTGTTTGTCCCCGGATTTGCCCTCCTTCCGCCGACAGTGCAAGACCTGGCTGTTCCGCCAGACTTTTGGCAGGGGAGGTCGGTAGTGGGTGGGGGTTTGGGTTGGTTGACGGTTTTCTTTTCCTGTTAGCTACAGTTCTAGGCCAATCTGTTTTTGTATTTTATGATTTGTTTTATGATCGGTTATATTTCTATTTCTATTTTGTATACTTTGTCAGCCGCCCCGAGCTGCCTGTGGCAGGATGGGTTGCGGGGTATTAAATGCATGCATGCATAAATAGCTCCAGTATTGCCTTCTGCCAAACTGGGTCCCATAGAAGTTCTTGAGTGAGTAAGTGGCTGCGTAGTGGATGTTCGTAGGTCAGCAACCCAGCTGGCTAAGTGACTAGTTAGTTCCACCTGTGGAACTGAACACTAATTGGGAGCTCCAACAATCAGGCCGAGAGCCTATCCTTCCTTGGCGAAAGAGAAATCGCCAGGGAGGAAGCAGGATCTGCGAACTGTTTCTGAGGGGGGAAGGTTTGAGGAGCCTGACTCCTTGCCATCACATCAGGGCTTCCCTGGATCTTGCTGGGCTAGGAAGGACTCTGAGCCAGAGTTCGGGCGAGAGTATTACTAAGCAGACCACAGCTGAGACTGGTGGTCTGAGAACTGTAACCATGTTATGAACTAGCTATTGCATGGTCATGGAAGAAATGTGCTGATTTGAATGGGGATTTGGTCCTGCAAAGACTTATGTGCAGGAAAACCACCTTGTTACAGTGGCATAGTCAGAAAGCTAGTAAGAACCTCTCCTGTTGAGGAGGGCTCTAGAAAAGCAGTCATACCACCACACTGTTACATCCTCTTTAATGACACTTAATTCATTTTTATGCATCTCCAGTTTTTCAAGTTCTGTTTACCTAAAATCCCATGTTAAATGAAATTCATTTATGGCCTTTAGGCTTGTACTGTTTTAATTTTCTACTGCTGTAACACTCTTAAGATTCACTGTCTTATTATGTTTAAAAACCCAAGGCTTCCTAAATTCTGTAGGGCTGAATTTAAGCTTTTGAAAAGTTCCCAGACTATTGTGAAATGAAGCGTCTGTGCTTTTCTGCTGTCAAAAGCCGACTTTCATCCGCATAGATCATAGAAGTACTGGAGAAGAGAATTTTTCATTTTCAGAAGCCTCCCCCTTTTAAAATGTTGAATGCAACCAGAGTCTCATTATTATTGTGTATATAATAAAACATTTTTGCACGGTCTAAACATCTACAGGAGGAAATAAATTAACTTCTCCTTCTTTACACTCTTATACAATGCTGAGTGTATCACAAGACAGTATAGGCTTTCAGATTCCTACCTTCCTTCTAGACATACGTTTGGAAAATTATAAATCTGTAGACTAGATGGGCTGCTGGACTTCTCTCCACCAATGCAAAAGAACTTAAAATATAGGCAGAAAAACAGATTCCTTCCAGGCAGGCCTGCCTTCAGTTGCACTTCACTGTTAGTTTTAAGGTTTCTGCGAGCGTGTGCCCTGCCAAACCCACAGTGCCAAAATGATATTCTGTTGGGTTACTTCAGCACCCTCCAGTGTAATCCTCTAAAATCCTAGGTCTACCACTCATAATTCTATTAGTTACTAATAAATTAAAGACTCAAAGAATTCAGTTCACATGTGAAAATATGGGAAGTTTCATATCTCTAGTATTAATCCTTCAAAGAAAGTTCCAGGCTAATGCGATTAGCTGTAATCCTGTTGCTTATTTGGTCTTGGAAAAGTTTCTAATTCATAATTCACGAGCTCCTCTTGCAAAATAGTCTGTGCTTTTATGTGTCTTGTGTGAATTACTTTGCAGTTCAGCTGATTGAATCCTTGAATATACAGTGATAGCTAAAGAGGAATTTTTTATTTTTCCCTAAGAGATTTCTGCATACTTAGGAATCATTACTCTGTTTACATTGTTCTGTTTTCATTTTCTTGTATATCCATTTACAAAAATGTCCATCATCTTACATATAGGGAAACCCCAAATGTTCAACAAGAGCTAGGAATGATTCTTGTATAAACAGGATGAGTTTTGCATGTATTGGTGGGACCAAAGGCTCCTACGTGTGCTGATGAGTCTCTCTATTGCCAAGTCAATTGCCATTAGTGTAAGACAGGAGTACCTTCACTGGTATTGTAATCTTGCTTAAGGAAAATGCTCCCCACTCTTTCATTAAGAAATCCATCCCTGTTATACATTTTTACACCTTCTGTTACATAGAATCATTCTTCCCCTTGCTGTGCAAGTTGCTCCCATGATGTTAGTAGGAAGTATAGAATCAGAAGGAACACATGTTCCTGTTTGTTAACACAGCAGGTAATAAAGTGCTGATGATGGCTTTACAGAAAGCATTAGACCATCTTTTACCTCTGCATCTTTTCCTGCTCTCTCTTGAAGTATGACTGAAGAAAATAGCAGAAACCCCTGTTATCGAGATCCCTCCCATCTGGATTTCTCTTTATTCTGGTCATGTCCTGTTTCCCTCAAACATAAGGTGTTACCATTAAACGGAAACCTCGCTTATCTGGATGCCTTTCTAATAGGGATGGGAATTTCAGTTTCGGGTTAGTCCGTAACAGTTTAGAACAGGCTGTTTATAGGTTAATCCAAAGCAACCTGTAATTTAGGCCTCCCAGTTATGGTTTTGAGTTTCAGGTCAATTTCCCCCAATTCCCATGGGCCCTGGAATGTAGTTAGAGGCCTCGGAGGGCTTGATTGAAGCACTGCCACTGCTGGCATGGGTGCTCCGGCAGGCTCCCTCGCTAGGGCGTCCTCCCTGCTCTGGATTGTTCATGTGAAAAATGCCTGCTGGGGCCGTTTTACACATGCACAAAATGAATGCTGCTCTTAACCAAAATGGCAGCAACGTTTTGACTGCTGCCATTTTAATTAAGGGCGCTGGCCATTCTGCACGTACACAAAATGGCCCTGGTGGCCATTTTGCACATGTACGATCGGAGCATGGAGGATGCCATGCCGAAAGAGCCTGCCAGAGCCCCGCAGCAGTGCCTTAACCAAACCCTCAGAGGCTGGTAAGTACACTCCAGGTCCGTGGGGGATCGGACCCGCTGTCCCAGGTACGGATCGGCTTTTCCCCATTGACTTCAATAGGAAAAACCGAATCTATAAAAATGAAACTGAAAATAGATAGACATTTACAGATCTGAATCCATAAAACATCCGAATTCGTAACTTGACCCTAACACTCATTCCTACTTTAACCAAGACAACAAGGGAGGAAAGATGCATGCCCAGGGTCTCCATACATTCAGAGCATAGGCGTTCTTTACACCCCATACCCCCTATCCCTGGACCTCATGGGCCTGTTCCTTCCCCCGCTGTCGATAACCTCCCAGTCTCTGCTGCCCTCTGGCCTCCTCCCTACTGGTCACCCTCGCACTAAGGCCCCTGGTCATCTGGCACCATTATATCATGGCCATGTCATGGCATACCTGTACCATGCTATCAGAGGTTTGTAGACCCTCATATCTCTGGAACCCTTTGATACACAAACATGGCAGAGGGCATTTTGGCCTTGTCTCGGTGAGACCTTTAAAATGAGGTATTGTACGTCTATCTGGTGTAGTTCCGGAGATGTTACAGGGTCACAGACAAAACGGGCACAGACAGATGCGACCTCACCTAAGTAATTCCCTATTATGCTTTGGGTAAGGAACACCTAAAACTATGTCCCCTGAGGTGTCTGGATACAGGTTTTGTTTTACAATAGTGAATTCCCATATTTGACAATTGCAAATAATTTTAGTGCAGTGATTAACTACTTAATGGTTGATTAACTACTTAATGGCCTTCATATGTTTTATGGGTAGTACTAATACAAACATGCATCATAGTCTCTAGGTGTGATTGTAATGTTAGTGAGTATGATGATAAACTACTTGAGAGAGATTAAATAATGCTCCCAATGTCCAATAAAACAATGAAATTGGATAAGCTCCCATTATGTAGTTGAAGGTTAAGATAGAAAGGTGGTCACTTCCTAAAAAAGCCACAGGGTGAGTCAGTGCCATAATCCATGAGCCAGAGTGCATAATGTGACTTATACAACTTTGTTTGTATGGTTGTATATAGCTTTAAAATATGCAATAACCTTGCCTTCTGATCAGATTTCCTCTGATGGCTACCAATACATATCCAGCTTGCCAGCTGTGAAGGTGCGCTTATTCAGCCGGTGGTGATCACTACTAAGCTACCACTCTAGAAAGGTTATTCCATGTAAATAACATTGCCAGGCAAATGGCTATTAAAAAAGTTTGCTACAATTTGCCACCTTAGGGTAGTACCAGTTGATGGAATTTCTTGTCTGGGCTCATGGACTACCAAGACTGGGGGTGAAATGAAGTATTTTAGATTTCTAGGAGAGCTGTATAGTTAGAGCACAAGACCATAATTTTGAACATGGCTGTAGGTGGAACTTTAATCAAAGCATTGTCCTGATAGAAGCATTGTCAGATTTCCTATGCAAAGAGATTAGTTTGACTGAATTTGTGACTGGGAAATTTCTAAAAACATTTAACAAGCTGCAGCTAAATGTTTAGTTGTGCTGAGTAAGTCTTGTTGACTTATAAAATAATTTAGACGTTAAGGAAATAAAATGCTTACGCCATTATTCTCAAATCACTTATATTGGGGAAAGCCCCATTGAACGCGCTCTAGCGCGCATGGTGTGATCATCATGGCCTTTGGGGTGCTTGCCGACATTCAGGGAGGGGTGGGGACTAACGTAAGTTTAACTCACGTTAGCACGGTCATGTGAAATTCCCGTTCGTGTGTGTGTGTGTTTTAGTGGTTTTTCCTGTTCTCCTATTAAATTCAATAACATGATACAGGGCTCAAAATTCAGCCCTGTATCTGTTGTTGAATTTAATGGGAGAACAGGAAAATAATGCTAAGATCCCTGCGCACATGGACAGGGATTTCATGTGTTTCCGCTCACGTGAGTTAAACTCACGTTAGTCCCCGCACCTCCCTGAATGTTAGCAAGCACACTTAGTTTTGGTTTGTCAAAATAAAATGCTTCATTTTGCATATGACATTAAAATTACACTGAGGCCAATATCACTGAGTGGTTGATGTGTTATTGAGTATGATGATAAAACTACTTACTCACAATGTCCGTGCCACATGGTTTGCGTGCACGGCGCACTCCGTGTCCTCATACAGCAGTCTGTGGGGAATGGGATAGGCCCCAATATCTTGAGCTGCGAGAGTGTCGGCTGGGAGTTGTAACACAGAGGAGGATGGAAGTAGAGCATCCCAGGACTCCAACTCTGATGAGGCACTGCACCAGTAAATGGAAGATATTGTGTTGAGGGTATTGTCACAGGTTGGAGGTCCGCACCCCCACTCTACCGGGTTTGAGTGACTCAGTTTCCCTTGTGTACAGCCCACTTGATTCAGTTTTCTCTCTGACTGATTCAAGCCTGCCGCAGGGACAACCCTTTTGTCACTCAAGGGCCCGATCCTTCCCGTTTACAGACTCTTTAATCTCTGGGTTCGCAAGAGCTTGAGAACTCTTGTTGCTCACTTGTGTTCCAATGTTAGACACAGACACTTCTTCATAAAGATAAGAAGTTAGTTTATTGATTACATAAGCAAGATTGTTGATACAG
>QEPC01007800.1:558803-639086 GCA_003113815.1 Sphenodon punctatus
GGAGGGAGTCTGGGAGCTGCAGCTCCCAGCCTTCCTCCGCCCCCATACATGGGTGCCCGCGTTGAGCGCCCAGGTATGGACTGTCTCCCTGCCCGGCCCCTGCAATGAAAGAGTGCCCCCTGCTGGCACTCTTTCATTGCAGGGTCCCTTTAAGCGGAATGGACGGTGCTTCTAGCCACCCATTCCGCATAAAGGGAGAATGCCTCCCTTTTGACCCTGAAGGTTCGGGGAGGGGGGGGGAGTCGCTGGTTTGTGCACGCGCCAGTGAAAATGCTCTGAGCCAGCTCAAAGAACCTTATTTGAAGTAGCAACCTTCTGAAGGTTGCTGCTTCAAACAAAGTTCTTTGAGCTGGCTCCGCACATGAGCCCAGGCTTGGCCGGTGCAAATTTTTATTTATTTATTTATTTATTTATTTATTTATTCTTCTCCCCAGTCGGCGGGGACTAGGGGGGCATTGCCCCTGATTTCCTAGGGGGCGGGCCACCACTGCTGTCCATAGATCCCATTCCAGAATGATGGTTCCTCTGGCCTACACTTTTGACTTCTTCCCCCTTGTGTCACTCTTTGGTTAGTATATCCCTCTGATTTTGCACTCAGGGTCTGTAGCCTTTGGGTATCTCCCATACCAGGGTAACTGGCCCTGTGGCACTTGCTTCTCCTGTGGTCCCTTGTTCCCTCTTGGCATCCCTCTGCAGTATCTCTGATTCTGCCATACCACCACGACAGACATATTGTGTCAGCAGTCAGTTAATTTATTAAGCGTATATACAAGTTCATACAATAATTACAAACACAGGAAACAGTGATATGATTCTTACCTCTAAACAATAAAACAAGTTTGATTTAAAATCAATATGCAGAGTAACAGCTAATGACCACGGTACTCTATGCCCTGAGAGATCCCTGAACTCTCAGTACAACCCATTGACATTTAGCCAGCGTATACCATAAAAATGCGTCCTCCAAGTTTAACCCTAGCACAATACAAAGGATCCAGCCTCCCCTAGCCCCCCACAGCTCTAATAATAAGACCAGCTATCATCATCTTAAAAATATCAACCTATAACTGCTATATTGTTACAGACATTTCGTTGATCATAATCTCCACATGAGCTATCTCCCCACCCGTCCATCCTCCTTCCATCTAGAGGGCTAGCTAAGATGAGTTTACTATTCAATTTTTTTTGCCTAGCATGGGCCTGCTGTAATAGAAAACGTGCCAGGTGCTTAATGGTATGGGTGTCAACAGAGTTCAGTAATATATCCAGGAGGGTATCCTCAGATCTCCCCGGGTATTTTGCTAGGAGGAAATCCAGGTATTTCCCCCTAGCATCATCATACATATGGCAATGAAGAATCATATGTCCTGGTGTTTCCACTGTCAAATTGTCAAATGGGCAGATTCTCTCCAAGAAAGGGATCCCCCTCCTTCCTCCCTCCAAAACCTGTGAGGGCATAGCGTTGACACTTGCCCGAAAAATCAGGCGCTTTGCCCTCAAGGATATGGGTGCTGTGAGATAAGCAACCATCTGGCCCATTGGTGGAACCCAATCAGAGTATGCCTTTAGATGGACTGAGCTATGAAGTTTTCCTAGCTCCTCCTGGTGATAGATGTCCTCTGCTTGGGTTAAAAATTCTTTTCTAAGTACAACCGAGGGTTTATGAGCTAAATAATTATTTGAAAGTCCCATATTCTGCAGGTGCCCCTCAACCTTTCTGAACCATGGACTAACATGGGGATCTTTCAGAAGCTCAATCAGAAGTTCTGATGAATTGCATGCCTTTAACCTAGCCCAAAATTCCATGGCTATCTGCTGCCAACTTCTTTGTCCCAGTTCACATGCCGCATGTGGCATACCCACTGGAGTTCCCAAAAGGCTTACCAAAAACTTTGATTGAGTTGCATTTAATTTTTGCTTTAGGTGTGGAGCCCATACTTCTGCCCCATACAGCAGTTGGGCTCTGATTTTGGCATTAAAAACTCGAATAGCTGCCTCTATCGGGGTTTTATTTTGCCGGTTGAAAAGTTTTGTAATGGCTAAAGCAGGGCCTTTAATTGCGGAGATGGCTCTTGAGATATGTACTCTCCATGCCCCTGACTGATGGAAATAAAGTCCTAGATATTGAAGGTGGATACCTGCTGTAACGGCTGCCCTCTAATATCCCATGTTTGGACCCTTCTCTTATTGGTAAAAACAACAGTGTCAGCAGTCGACTGTCTTTGGGCCTCTGAGCTAGGTTTCACACTGCTGCCTATCCCTCACCAGACCTTGCGTGTTTTTCTGGTTGCCAGCTCTCTTCTCCCCGGGCCTCCTTCTCTGACCTGGATTTTTCTTGGGCCTCTGCCCAAGTATCTGGCTCTATGCCCCCTTCTGGGGATGGGTTGATGTTACTGGTCTGTCTTCTGGATTCCTGTGTCTGAGCCCAACATGGCCTCTACCAATTTGCTCGGGGATCAGTCTGGCCACTGTGACTTACTGCTCCTCGGACAGCAATGCATTTTGGCTACCCCATGAGAGGGACCCTGCACTTCCCTCTACTGGGCTTGGGGATGGGGATTTGGATTCCATTGATTCGTATCTGATTCAGTTCTTATCCCTCCTCCCTGCCATTGACTTCAATGGGAAATTTTCCCATTGAAGTCAATGGGAAATGGAACCTATTCATTTCAATGGGCCATTTCATTCTAAGTCACAATCCTAGAATGAATGGGTCATTAAAGAAGTCTGGCAAGAGAGGAGGAAATGAAATGTGTGTTGGGGTGCTGCTGGCTGCGTGAGAGCGCAGTGTGTAAAATAGATCGTACTTGCCTTTATCCTGAACCTCTGATTCCTCCAGTTTCATGCCCTCCTGGACCACCTGTAGTCTTCTAAAGGTAGGCTGTGGGACAAGCCTTCCTTCTGGCTTGGAGGGGAAGGGGAAGATTGGTTTCAGTGTGGAACGGTGGGAAGGGGCTCCCTGTTGTATGCCACCTCCCAACTGCCTGTGTCTGCTCTGCTGTACTTCTCTCACTGGGACTGCTCTAGTAGTGTGTCTCATAGCTGTCAGTGTCTGTTCCCTATTCGTTCCACTCTCCATAGTTTACAGGGAGACCGGAGAGCAAGGCAAGGCCCCTGCCCCCAAGAACAGGTTCCACCCCACCCCCCCAAATCTGCTTTAGACACCTGCAAAGGGAGAAGGAAGGGGAGCCCAGACTGAATGCTCTGGAGAAGGACCTCCAGGATGTGGCCAGGAGAAAAAGGCGATGCCTCCTATGTAGAAGAGAAAAATAAATAAATCACTCAGCAGGTTCAGCAGATCAGTCTCCCACAACCCCCCTCCCCATTTTAAACTGCAAAAACCCCAGTAGCAGGTCAGCTGTGGGGACAGAGAGGGTCAAGGGCAGCAGGGGTCATACCCCATGAAAGCAAGTTAAAATTCTATTGGAAAGGCAGGCATTCCCCAAAAAAAAACGCTTCCCCATAAGCTAGACCTCCACTCCAAAAAACACAGGCAGCAGCCCAAAGTACCCAGAGCACTGAGAGGGAACCAGGGCAGAGACCAAGCAACCAGGGCAGAAAGGAAAACCAATCTCCCAAGTCTCTATTGCACAAAAAGCATCCCATAAAGCTGGACCCCACCCCAAAAGACAAAGGCAGCACACAGCAACCCCACAACAGCACCAGCCCAGAGGAGGGGGACAGGAAGCCAGAAGAACCAGCCAAGTCTCCCATTAAAAAAACCACAGAGAAAAACCTCTTAACCCCACCCCAAAAACATAGAAGAACAAGTTCAACCCCATAACAACCACAACAAGACTGAGAGGATCAGGAAGACCAGAGCACAGCAAACCCAGGAGAAAGGGTAATAGGGGAAGCAAAGGGCCCACCATCATCATCCATACCCCACCCCAAAGTCAAGAGGGTTTACCTAACTTAATGATCCCTCCTGTCTTGCTGCCCAAAACCTAGGTAGGCCTCCACAGAATCCCGAGTCCTCAGTGCACAGAATCCCGAGTCCACAGTGCAAGCAAGCAAGCAAACTGGGACATCAGCGGGGAACATGGAGCTGCTAGTGTGGAACTGGAGAAGGGAGGGAAAGAGCTCTTTCTTTTGCCCCTACCTCTTACCCTTTTCGTATGCTCCATTGACTCATTGCCAGACAGATTTAGCTGGCAATTGGCCAGCAGAGATCCCTGTTCCTGCCTCCCCCTCTCCTTCTGGTAGTTAGCTGCTGACTGCACCCTTTAAAAAAAAAAAAAAAAATGGAAAAAGGGCACCAAAAGCTAGCCAATACAACTGAAATAAGAACTGAACCACTGTTCACGTTGCGGCTCAGTTCTATCATTGGTTCGGCTTAATTGGAACCAGCCAGAATGTGGATGGTTTGGATTAAACCGAATCCGAACTTCCCATCTGTAACTGGGCTGCCCTCACTCCTAATCCTCCCTTACTGGTTCCCATACCTCTCGCCCAGTATTGACTACTAGCTCTTGCCCCACTGCCTCTCCTGCACTTTGGTGTTTGCCCTAGGCAGGCTAGGAATTCCCAGAGCTCTCTGCAGCTTCCCTGTGTGGCTAACTAGTTTATGTATAGAATCACCCTGATGGCCTCACCCCCGGATTGGCTGTGATCTCTATTAAAAGCTCAGCCAGCCTCCAATCACTTGACCTTCCTAAGCTATCCCTAACTAATTGACCCCCACCTGGGCAGATTGCTTTCTTCTACCATATATACCTCCCAAGAGTCCTGAGGAGGGCAAGTACTGGGGAGCCATTACTTTTTTTTCCTTGAAGAGTTCCTATTGTAGACTTCTGAGCAGTAGAGCTTATTTCTCCTCTTTTTCCAGGGGATGTTCTCTGAGATTGTTCAATCTATTTTTTGGGCCCCCCTTGCTGTCACTTGTGGTGTGTGGTTACTAACTTTTCCTCTAACCTTTCCTCCCTTTCTACCAAGAGTCTTCCTTCCCCAACCCCAGGGCAGTCTACTGGGGCAGGCCTGCCTCTGGCAGCAACTGTGTATCTATCTATTTACTTTTTGTAATAAAAAAGAAGGCCCTAGTTTTTTGTGTTTTTGTTTTTAAGGTTACATCCTCTGTATTATTTTATTTAATTGATTTTATTTATATGTAAACTTGTGTGCTGCCCTCTCCTGCCTCGGGCACCTTGGGGCGACTAACAACATTTAAAAAACATATTAAAATACACAACAATAAAACTGCAATTAAAACAACCCATACCCAACCCACCCACCCCATCTCCCTCAGTAAAGGCCTGGCCTTATACTGTCTGCGGAAAGAGGGGAGGTCGGTGGTCAAGTAGACCTCCAACAGGAGGGAGTTCCACAGCCGCGACGCAGCCACAGAGGATACCCTCCTCATGGTAGACACCTAGGAAACCCGGGGGCCCCCGAGGAGGGCACCCCCGGCTGACTGCAGGGACTGATCCAGCATCTGGAGGGTGAGGTGGTCCTGCAGGTAGGTGCAGTCCAGGCCGTTTAGGGCTTTAAAGGTCGATACCAACACCTTGAATTGGGCCTGGAAGACTATCAGCAGCCAGTGCAGAGAGCGAAGCACTGGTGTAATGTGCTTGCGTTGGGCCATCCCAGTCAGGAGATGGGCCACTGCATTCTGCACCAGCTGCAGTTTCCAAACTAGCACCAAGGGTAGCCCCATGTTTAGCGCGTTACAGTAGTCCATTCTTGAGGTAATAAAAGCATGGACAATTCTGGCCAGATCTGAGTCCGAGACATACGGCCTAAGCCGACTCACCAGATGTAACTGGCAAAATTCCCCTTTCGCCACCTGGACATCCAGGCAGAGCTGTGGGTCCAGGAGCACCCCCAGACTCCGAACCTGAGAAACCAAGGGAGGACAGACCCCATTGATGATGGAGGTCGTCACTCCCTCGGCCTTTCCCACAACCATCACCTCCGTCTTGTCAGGATTTAATTTCAGGCGGCTCGTCCTTATCCAGTCCCCAACAGCTGACAAACACTGGGTGAGCAACGAGACAGTCAGATTAAAATGAGAGAGATAGCTGGATGTCATCAGCATATTGACACCTCACCCCAAACTCCCTGACAACCTCCCACAAAGGCTGCATGTACACATTGAACAAGCGAGGGGATAGAACGGAACCCTACGGAACCCCATGTGTGAGACGTGGGGGGGGGGATGAAAACTCGCCCAACACCACATGCTGGGTTCTTCCAGCCAGGAAAGAGTGGAACCATTCAAGAACAGTCCCGCTAATCCCTGCTCGGTCAGCCAAGAGGTCTAACGGGGTCAAACGACCCTGGTCCAACTCACAGGAGAGGTTGTCGACCAAGGCCACAAGCGCACTCTCCGTGCCATAACCCGGACAAAAGCCAGGCTGCGAGGGATAAAGAAAACCAATCCAGTCCAAATGCTCCTGGAGCTGCCGAGCCACCATCCGTTCAATAACCTTCCCTAAAAAGTGTTGACGTATTGAGCTTAAAATGCTGAACCTCTTTTATTAATAACCCAAATTTATCATTCAGGTTCAGTAGGTAGGAAAAAGTAATATTTCAGATTGAGTTTCAGTTTAGTTAAATATACTGGTTTAATATGTTTCGGTTTCCGGCTGACTTCCTGGCTGGACCTTCATACAAGTCGGTATGAGCATCACCTGTTGAGCCTGTAGCAGCACAGCACTTAGCATGCTAAGAGCTGGTTGAAATGGAAAGTGTCTGAGTAATTGATCTAAACAAAGTAGCAAGATAAAAATTAATTTCCAACACCAGTATGCAGTCAGACCATACTGATCTCCATTGTTTAAAGTTGATCACTTAGGCACTGCAGAAAGCAACATTTTTGGACAAAGACTGGAGAAATTTTGTGTTCAAGATACAGGCACTATGAAAAGCTGTAATAAAAAATGTTTAATGATACTTTTATTCCTTATCTACTAGCCCGTCTAGACCCAGGTACTTAACTCTGCTCCAATTTTAAAAAAACTTTCTGCATTAATCTGCTAATGGGGTAATATACCCCAATTACATCACAGTTGAAAAATATAAATGATTGATTTGAATAGGACTACAGTTTAACATAAAAATATTAAATTTTATTGTGTTTGATTCAACATGAAGGTTTGTGGGCTTACAACGACCCACCTCCCCCAGTGTCAGAAATGGCACATTCATATGCATAGCTGTTAATAAGTGTTAACATCCCAATGTTCTCCCCATTCATAAGCAAACAAAGATAAAGTGGGTCACTTTAAAGTGGTTGCTCACTGGCAGACAACATGTCTGCATTTCAGTAGCTGTCTGCCACAGTAACTAATGGTGGGGTTGAAATGACCCCTTCAGCCTAATAGAATTTTTTTTTTCAACACAACCTTGCTAGTAAAAACATAATAATTGAAGCTTCATACTATGAAAGGGTTAACAGCTGTGTAAAGATACATGCTTGCTTTAAGTTGGTAACTGGAGTTTTCTATTTGGAGTATAATTGACTTCCCCAACTCACTTGTAATGAAATTCTTCTGTACATACATAAAATGGCATATTATGAAAGCAGTTTGTATTTTCAGTTTCAAATGCATATTGAAGGTTCATCTGAGATGTGCAAGTGAGAACCTCTTGTCCTTTGGATGCAAATTTGATTCAATTTATTTTCATTTTGTTTTTCAAAGTTGTTGGATTTAAATGAAGATTTGTATTATGGATCAGTATTTAAATCAGTTAAAAATAAAAAATTGCTGCTCATGTGCGAAATGACCACTGTGCATGTGCAGACTGGCTGCTTTTTTCCAAAACGGCAGCAACACTGCTGCTGCCGCTTTGGAAAAGGGTGCGCATGCGCAGAACGGTTTGGTGGCTATTTTGCACATGCACAGTCATTTTAATTTTTTTATTTTAGAACCAAACTGAAACAGGCTTGTCTTTGTGCCGTTCTGGTTCAGTTTGGATGAATCCATAATGACCCGTTCCGTGAAGTTATGCATTTAAACCAAATCTGACTCCCCACCCCTAAAAAGTCTCCACCTGGAAGATAGGTTTGAGTGACCTCTCTTGTTGCTACTATACCTAAGCTATACTAAAGCATCCTCTCCTAGGTCTTCGAGGAGCCTTGGGCTTGTACCCTCTTCTGTGTGTGCAATCCTTTCTGCTCAGAAGCAGGGGACACTAAGTGGCCATCACCCAAGTTTCCCTGTTGCAGGAGTTTGTTGGTAAGTGAGCTATCTCTGTGCAAGGAAAATACTGACCTATATTTTAACCAGAACAAGTTCTATCCTAATTGTAATTTGTCAAATTTAAATGTGGCAGTAGATAATAGCTGTCCACAATTAACTTGGTAACTCTGAAATTGCTCTACTTCACATTAGCTATATGTTGTCTTGGCTCCTCCTTTTTTCCCCACAGGATGACTATTGTTTCCCATCTCTGAGCTATTGATTTACTTTAAATTGTAGGTCTTTATGAATTAGGAGTTACACAATGAAAGAAAATTTCTATCAAACTTTAATCTTTTTTTCTCTTCTGTGAAGGGAAATGCTTCAAATTAACCATTCCCATGAGTGAGGAACTTGCTGAGAGTGGTAATTTTTATTTGCATTTGGGAACCTCGGGAGGTGTCTTCATCCTTGCTGTGTGTGGAGGAATTTGAGTTAGGAAGGCCCCAGGCAACATACTCTCCTTGGGACCTATTGAACAGCCACACAGGAGGTGCCTCTACTCATTACCTGCACTTTGGATGGTGTGAATGTGTGTATATAATTTATAACAGAGCCAGTGGCAACATGGCTCCTTTCACAGAGGTGCGTATTGTTTGCTGCACACACCATTAAGCAAAGCAGGGAGTACTTCAGGCCGGGTTTGGTGTTAGCATTCTATGAGATGAAGTTAGGCTGGGGTCTTTCTTCTCGCAGGGGTGATGGAAGCTGAAGGAATAGATTGCATTCCTCTAATGGAAGTATGGATCACACAAACGCCACTTTGTTTGGTATGTATTGTACTGTATATGCCCTCTTGTCTTGTTTTCAGACCAGCGCCTTCCCACCAATCACTCGCCCATTATGCATGTTGCAGGGCTGCATAGGGTGCCAATGCAGCCATGCAACATGCCTGATGGTTGGGGAATTGCTTGTCAAAAAACACCCAAGGTTGTCTTTCCGACATATGAAGCCAACTCTCTCCTACCTTTTCTCACAAACACTTCTAATATCTTTGACTTCTATAAAAAAGGAATAAGGTTTCGGAGGGAGGGAAGGCTGTATGTGTAAGAGTATGGTACTATATTGCAGTATGGTACTATATTTAATGTAGCATCCTATTTAGTTAACAAGAGAGCCTTCTACTTCTCACTGCATTATGTTATCAGCAGTACATACTGCCAAAGCACAGCAGCTGAGTCGCATCCTTCATATAAACTCTTTATATAACCAAGATGCAGTGCCCATTCTCATGACCAAAGTAGATAGACACAGCTAGCAGTTTCTTTGATAGCTCTTTGGTAGAGCTTTGGAAAGGCTGGAGGTTCAAGGCTCCTATAGGCAAAGAAACTATGGAAACATTAGATAATCCACCACACAGGAGGCAAACACGGGGTGTTTTTACACACACATTTCTCCTGCGTGTTTGCTGTTACATCCTGAACTTTGTGTGTCTAAATCACTCACCCAGATCTTAAACACCTGACTCTTTTTGAACTTCTGTGTAGAACTTCTCCCAGAACTTTAGTGTGTAAAAAGTTCTCCTGCTAACCTGCTTTGCTCCAGGCAGCTGTGGTCACTTGGTTTCCATAGGAGCCTTGCACCTCCAAACTTTCTACTTCCTTTCCAATGCTCTACCAGGAGAGCTATCAGAGCAACTGCTAGCTGCTCCTATCTACTTTGGTCAGGAAGTTGGGTACTACATCTTGGTCATATAAAAGTTTACACTTAGCACCATGAAAGGGCCCTTCTGGTGTGGCTCAGCTGCTCTGCTTTGGGGCAGCTGTGGCAAGGGTCCTAGGTTCTATGCTGTCCTCTGCTTGGCCAAGCCCCCTTCTAACAGCTGGCTTATAAAACTAGTGGGCATTCACATGCCCCCCCCATGGATCCCCCCCCCCAAATCCACAATGGTTAGGCAGGTACTCATTTCGCTTTCTGGGTATAGAGTTGAGTATTTGAAGGATTACCCAAAAATTTAGATATTACTCACAGGTAATAAATTCACTACTCATTTCAACTCTACTGGAAAGGCTATTATCCCAAAAAGCACACAAGGAGAAGATTGCTATAGTCAAGGCAAGGGGTTATCATCAGGACCTTGATTGTCTGTTAAGCAAACAAAATGCAGAGGAAGGTCTGTGCATTAGAGATTAGGATCAGGGTTCCTAGTTTCCTGTATGAAAAAATGGGAAATTCTTTGAACCCCCCTCCCCAACGTCTCTGATTAAAACCACCAAACCACCCGCCTGCCTGCCGGCTTCACGTGGCTTCAGGCTGGGAGGCCCTCTGAGAGCTCACCCCCCGGGACAGTCATTTCTCCCCCTGCCTCCCAGAGAGTGGACGGGGAAGCCCTCAGCGACTTCCAGAACTGGGGGGTGGGGAGGAATATCAGTGGCTTGTGGCTTGGCAGCGCCACAAGGTCCTCTTCCCTTGGTGACGGCTCCTCTGGACTCTGTGGTTTACAGAGGATCTGAGGCTGTTGAAGCGGGAATTGTGGTGGTTGGAGCGATGGTGGCGTCGTTTGTGTGCTGAAGCTGATTATGACACCGAGCCACTTTACGTACCTATGCCATAGCTGTAAGGGCAGCAAAAAAGGAGGTTTTTACTGCCTGTATAGCCTCTGCTAAATCTCGTCCAGCGGAGCTTTTCCAGGTGGTGAGGGGGTTAGTTGGTCAGTCCTCCCTGTGCTTGGAACTGGAGTCCTCTAGTGCCCACTGCGACATGTTTGTTGATTACTTTGCAGAGAAAATCGCTCAAGTGTGGCACGACTTTTACGCCGAACTTATTGCAATGGGGGAACCAGAGGTTGTGGAAGCTCCGCCTTATCCGGTTTTGTGGGATCAATTCCAGTCGATGTCATCAGCCGAGGCAGAGGATGTTCTTGAGGCTGTTAGGGCCAACTTTTGTGAACTTGACCCATGTCCGTCCTGGCTGGTTAAGGCTAGCCGGGAGACTGTGGGGCCACTGCTAGCGGGGGTGATTGGTGCCAGGCTGCCTCAAAGAGGTGGCGGTGCTGCCTCTGCTCAAAAAACCATCACTTAACATTGATTCCCTTGCCAGTTATCGGCCGGTCTCTAACCTTCCCTTTTTAGGGAAGGTTATTGAGTGGGTTGTGGCTCAGCAGCTGCCGGGGCATTGGCACACTGGTTATCTGGACCCCTCGCTGTCTGGCTTTTGTCTGGGCTATGGCACTGAGACCGCACTTGTGGCTTTGGTCGATGACCTCTGCCACAAATTAGATCAGCGTCGCTCAACCCTGCTAATTCTGTTAGATCTGTCAGCTGCTTTTGAATACCGTTGACCATGAGTTGGTGACTCGCTTGTGGGATCAAGCTGGAGTGGGCGGGATCATTCTTGACTGGTTCCGCTCTTTCCTGGCTGGAAGAACTCAGTGCGTGATGCTCGGGGACTGTTTTTCATCTCCATGAAACCTCGCATGTGGAGTCCTGCAAGGTTCCCTTCTGTTCCCTCTCCTGTTCAACGTGTAATGCAGCCAGTCAGTGAGGTTGTGAGATGGTATGGGGTGCGGTGTCATGACACCCAACTCTACCTCTTCATCCGAGCAAAACCCAGCAGTCTCGGTGCTTACCCTATGTCTAATGGCTGTAGGGGACTGGATGAGGGCGAGCCAACTGAAGTTGAATCCCGACAAGACGGAGGGGATGGTAGTGGGTAAGGCAGTGGATATGGCAGCTCCCATCATTGAAGGGATTCTTTCTCCACTGGTTTCCCAGATTTGCAGCCTGGGGGTGCTCCTCGGCCCACAGCTGTGCCTGGATCTCCAGGTGGGGGCTGTGGCGCGGAGTGCATTTTGCCAATTTACATCTGGTGCGTCGGCTTCGGCCATATGTTTCCTCCTAGGCAGGAGAAGCGGGTATAAATAATTGCCCTTGCCACATGAGTGATTTTATATGTTGTTCGCTGCTCCGAGCCACCATGGTACGGGAGGATGCGGTGTAAAAATGTATTAAAATTAATAAATAGTGACTTGGCCACTACCATCCATGCTTTCATTACCTCGAGATTGGACTATTGCATTGCGCTCTACGTGGGGCTACCCTTGGTGATGGTCCAGAGACTGCAACTAGTGCAGAATGCGACAGCCTGTTTCCTTGTCGGGTCACCGTGAGCATATTACACCATTGCTCCGGGCTGTGCATTGGCTGCCTATAGACTTCCGGGCTCGATTCAAGGTGTTGGTTTTGACCTATAAAGCCCTATATGGTCTTGACCCAACTTGCCTGTGGGATCGCCTCACTCCCTGTGCTCTGGAGCACTGTGGCCCGTGGGGCCACTATGGAGAGGGCGTTCTCAGTGGTTGCACCTAGGCTGTGGAACTTCCTTTTGGCGGAGGCCTGGTTGGCCCTGGATCTCCCTTCCTTGCGCTGTATGTGTAAGACGTGGCTGTTCGCCTGGCTTTTGCCGAAGGAGATGGGGTGACGGTGGGGTGGGAGGTTGAGACGGGGGGTGGGTTTTTCTGGTTTTTGTTTGCCTTCTCTTTTTAACGTACCCTGTTTTTGTGTTTTTATGCTGTAAGCTGCCCCGGGCTGCCTGGAGCAGGAGGGGTGGGGCAGAAAATGTATTTATAAACAAATAAATATAAAATCTGCATTTTTCAGCTGTTAAAATTAGAAAGTGTCTATTGCAAATTATTGATTTTTTTTGTGACCACTTGATGCATTGGTTGCCACTGCCATTCAAATAACAAAATATCCCACACCATAAAGCCTCAGCATGGAGCCCGGGTCTCTCCCTCTGCAAGCGGGCAGGTTGCTGCTCCAAGTCCTTCCTCCATGCTAGCCCTGGCACGGACTCCAACATACCTTTTGCCTCACCAAAAGCCACACGTGGTTGTGTTCTTCTTGCACCAAATCTCTTCTCTCAGATGCAGTCGTATACCAGAACCTCCACAGAGCTTCCACCGCCTCTAAATTTCCACTGCTGCCACCAGTGAGTTTTTGCAGGTAGAAATTTCCCAGAAAAACCTGGAATTCCCCATTTTTCTCTGATAAAATGAGAGTTCTGTGTTGATTATGAGGGAAGTGGCTGTGGAGATAATAGAGTAAAAGTAGAGGACTGTAAGACACACTGATGGCTGGTGCTTAAAATTTTTGGAAGGGTTGGGGAAGCGCAGGTAGATCCCCCTCAGAGGTTCCACAGTGGCCAAAATGACATCTGTAAAACAGAGCCTTTGAGGATGTGGGAAATATATTGGAAAATGATGATGGTTGAATGGAATAATTTGAGGAGTATGTTGGATCTTTGCTAGGAAAAATGGGATTAGTTGTATACCAGTATCATAAGTGCCTTATGCCAAGCAAAATCATAGACTTCACAGTCGCAGAGATGTCAAAGAGACCTTAGTGGAGAGTTCTAAAACTCTGGGCATTTTTAGATGGGAGACACAGCTTAATAATCTGGCTTTGGGAAACCCCTGAGGGAAGGATTTAGATGCTCCTTGCCAGGCTAGAAGTCACATGTGTGCCGTTGGAAACAGTGGTGCCGGGCTACTCCCGGACGTTGAGAGAGAGAGAGAGAGAGAGAGAGACTAGGAAGTCCCCAATAGCCGAGGTCTTACCAGTCTGTGACTCAAAACTTCTTGAAGTCACCCACTACCAGTGTTTCCAATGGTGCCCAGGCGACTTCCGGTCTGGCAAGGAGCATCTATATCCTTATCCCCCATGGGGTTTCCCAAAGCTGGAGTTTTAAGCTGTGGAAGAAATGTCTTCTGTCTAAAAAAGCCCTTTGTGGAAGATGAAATCGGTTGATCTCTGCTTGTCTTGAAAAAGCAGGGGAGTTTGAAGCAGGGACTAGCCTTATCAGGTTCAGGCAGTGGCAGCTGGTAATCTTTTGGGTTGGTGGTGGGGCCACTGGTAATGGGTGGGGCCACCCAAACTTAACATAAAAATTATAAACTTGCTATAAAAATGAAGACTATAATAAAATTACTAATCATTTTATATAGCCCCCCCCTTACCAATGACACTCGGAAGGCTTCACAAAAACATTAAAATACAGTAAAATAAAACCGAACAAAGATGCAAAGCTTTAGGCCTAAATAATTAAGCAAGCAAAAAACATAAGTTTCCTGCTGCGTCTGACAAGTAGTTCATCCAGCCCAGCTGTCTGTCCCACAATGACCAACTTTCTGCCTCACTCCGGAATAGAACCCAAACCATATGCTTCTCCCCCAAAACTATTTTGAACACTTAAATGGGGTAAGCCATGAAATGTCCAGCAGGATCAGGCCCCACAGGCTGGGGACTGAAGCCCAAACCACAGCCCTGGCCTCCCAAAAGCATTTTACCAAGTCTAAAAGGGTCAAACAAAGCCAGAAAAAATCCAAAATGAACACCGCCCCTTCCCTAACCCCCACCAAAATAGTGATAAAGATTAGCTCCTTTTACCTGATCTGAAGAGCAACAGATGGATCCAGAAATGGGGAGAAGGTGCTCTGCTGAAGTGGTTTAATAAGATCTAGTTCCCCTTGGCCAGGGTAATAGCTCTATTGCCCTCACATGGAATCCATAGGCCAGCTCTGCAATAACTCTCCTATCTGCGAGACCGCATCACTCTCTGTGCCCTGGATCGACCCTTGTGGTCCGCCGGGAGTGCCCTTGATGATTCCCAGGTGGTGCAGGGTGCTACAATGGAGAGAACGTTTTCAGTGGCGGCACCCAAGCTGTGGAACTCTCTTCCGGTGGAGGCTCCGGACGACCCCGGATCTTACCTCACTTTGGTGACAGTGCAAGACCTGGCTGTTCCACCAGGTCTTTGGTGAGGGAGGTGGGTGGGGAGGATGGGTTTTTTATTTTTCTTATGCTTCCCTTTTATGTATTTTATGTGTATTTTAAATATTTTAATTTTTGTAAGCCTCCTCGAGCCGCCTAGGCAGGAGAGGCGGGATATAAGTAATGAAAATAAATAAATATTCCTCACTCCTAATCAAAAGAACTCATGTCCCAGGGGGATAATAAAACATGGGCAAAATTGCCCGTACTCTCTCGCACATGAGTGATGTGTCCCACACAGCCCCCCTGGGCTCCAATTCACTCACCGGTTTTGCCACAGCACCACACCAGCATTACAGGCTCCGCTTGCTGGCTTGCACATGCACACTGCTGCTAAGGCAGGGAAGTTCTTGCACATGTGCAAACAGTGAGGAAACACTATGTGCATTTGTAAAGGCTTCCCTGCTTCAGCGACAGCAGTGCGCATGTGCAAATCTGGCTGAGGAGTGTGCCATGGCAGAGCTGGGTGAGTGAATTGGGGCTGCAGCGGTGTCGCAGCAGCTCAGAATCCGGGGGCCAGAACATAGTGTTGTGGGACACCGCCCCATAGCCAGTGGTGATGGGCTGTCACTGGGTTTAAGGGACTTGGAATAATCACATGTTTAGCTTAATGAGAATAGTTGTTAGAAAGGGATAAGCAAATGTCTGTTCCTAACTGGAATCTGGAAGTTGGATTTTATTTTTTTTAAATGTCTTTTTTTATACTTCTAAATCTAAGAATTTTGATGATGCATCAAAAATAGTCATTCATAATGCTTGGAAGAGCTTTTGGGTTTTAAAACAGACATGCATTTAAAATATGAAATGTGAGGTGAGTCTTCCATGTGTCCTTTTTTTGTAAGAAGTGACTTGTTCCTTTTATTTATTTATTTTTTTAAAGAAAAGGATTATGCAACAACTTCAAAACCACCACCAAAAAAACCTCCAACCCCCTCTCCCTAAAAACCAAAACAGCCAACCAACCGAACCAATAATAGCTTTTTACTAATTAAATTGTAACAGACCTATGGTTCAGGCTAACACCATATGATTGGATTGAATTGAATAGCTTCTGTTTCCCTCTCACAAAAATATATGTTATAAAATCATATGCTTCTGAAAATTTATTGCTGTGTCAAGCTAGTAAAGCTCAATTTACAAGGTTGGGAAAATTCTACAACAGCTGTGCAGAAACCCTATCAAGTATATTTTTTAAAAATCCTTAAAACCCATTCACACAACAAATTAACATCTGATAGAAGCAAGAATACTAAGAGTTAAGGCAGACACTTGGTTTCTTTAGACATAACAAAGATTGGATGTCAAAACCCCTAAGCATGTGTTTGGCCATTGTGTGTAAGCACCATAAAAATCCCTACACCAATGTGGCCACTTACTGAACATGTAATATGAACACTACTACATCACAAGGACCATTTGCATGTTCTGGCTGAACATGTCGCCAACATTGTGTCTAATATTATTGAGTGGCATGTTAGCAGGTACAACATGGGGAACGAGGCGGCATTGCTTGCGGGTGGAGATTGGGTGGTGAGCATAACACCGATTTGCCCCAAGATGAGCTGTGTGTCTAAGCAGCACCACATGGTGAACACAGGGCCAAACCAGTGTTCTTATCAAGGTCAAAACACACATTCAGACACCCGTTGACGTTATGTCTAAAGACACCCACGATCAATGGGTGTTCTTACACACATTTAACGTGTGTGTAAAAATGCCCATTGTCTCATTGTCCTGTGTGGAAGATTTGCAGTGTTTACAATACGCAATGTACAGATGCCAAGTGTGGTTTCTTATCATGATTGTGGTCTCAGGCTTCTTAATGAAATTGTGAGAATCTTCAGTCAAGAAACAAACAAAGCACACATTTGGTTTGCTTTGTTTGTCTACTTGTCTACTTCCTAGCTGCACAGAAAAGTGGTGTGTTTGGTTTAAAACAACAACATGCTAGTAATATGCCTTTTATAGATTTAAAACCAGAAGTTATATACAAATAACCCAAAATTTGTTTTTCTAAATAGCTTTTTATTCTGTCATGGCTTTCACACAGTTTTTAGGGGCAGGAATTTAACTTTTTTAAAGGTCATCTCATCCCACTAGATGTCTGTCTAACTTCTGTAAAACTTCTAAGTGGAGGGACTCCACAACCACGTTTTGGTAAATTATTCCATTATGTAACTACTCCTTTGGTTAGAAAATTCTTCCTAATACTTAATTTAATTCTTTCCTTCTTCAGTGTAACACTACAGAATTCTAGTGAAAAGAGCGACATTTGTTGCCTTGTGGGGTACATGTGTTCCCCGATGCAGATTCAGTAAACAATGATAACTTATTTCAAAATTAGTAATTTTTTGGTTCAAACAATGTTAACTACGTTTTTGAAATCTATTTATTTTCAAACTGGCAGAAGTTTTGAAAAATGGACCCCTGGAATGTAGTCATTTGTATTTCTAAAGAGACCATGTTAGACCATTGGAAGGAACCTGTCATGATGACCTAAAGGCATATGGAGTACAAATATACCCCACAAGACACACACAATCAGTGGAATGTCAGTGTGGAAGACTGTTTGTCTTCACAGGAATGGGTTTGTGGTTTTGGCTTCTGTTGTAACATTCAAATTGGTTTGGGTGGAAAAGACTTCAGATCTTGGAGTTTATTCGGCTATTCGCCATTAAACACATACAGTAAAAGCAAATGAAATACAGCCATCAATTGCTGATAATCCAGAAGTAACATAGCATTTATAAAAAACACTTCTTAAAATGCCACACAAGAATAAAATAAAGGGCCACAGTTTTAATCGCTACTAGGTCCTTAGAAGTTGGCAGAAATTCAGTCTCCCTTCAAATAAAGGAGTTATCCAGCAGGTTCTTCTATCATCCTAATAGGGGGAAAGAACAATACATGCTAGAGATTCCACCTCCTCTAAATGACAGGAACAAAATCTATTACAATAATCAGCCTTTTCAATTCTACCTTTAGTAATTTCTGACTCAAATAGTTGGAAACGAGCCAAAGTCTCAACATTCTATGGAGCTGAAAATCTGGTAATTGTGTAAGATATAATTCAAGTGAAAAATTGGTTTTAACCAAAGAATACCAAGGGGCTGTCCTCACAGCTGCAACTTTTGACAGCTCCTCTTAAGCAGAAATAACCAAAAGTCTCTGCTTTATATCATTCAAAAGCTGCCCCCTGCTAAAAAATAGACAAAAATCAGGGGAAAAACCAATTCTGAACAAAGTCTTAAAGACCTCTTTCCACCACCAGTATTTTTTCTCCCCTCGTGTTGTGATTGCACAACCCAGCATTTATAGGGTAATCGTGTGGGCTCCAAATTGGATTTTGTTCCAGCAGCATAAAGCCTTCATTTTAGCCAAAACAGTCACCGAATGAAGACCTGCTTTGGAATGCAGCATGGATATCGGTGTGGAGTTAGGTACTCCTAATATAACCCTAATACGTTTATTTTAGAACAATCCAGTCTCCTTAGAGAGATAGGGGAAGCAAATCTCTGACCCATACAAAACCTGGGTCAGGACTTTAGCTTTAAAAGCTCTAACACCGATGTCGCATTCGTGTTCTTTGATAATCTATAAAGCCACAGAATCCCTGCTACAGAACTATTAGCTTTCGCGATCCTATTTTTCTTACGTGCTATCTAAAGTTCCCGTTGATGAAAAACACACTCCAGGATAAACTTACTTTGAAACCTGGGGCAAGCTATGCCCACCCATGGCCCACTTATGCTTAATCCGACTGCGTCCAAAATTGATCACTTCAGATTTCTGTGACTTCACTATCATTATTTTCTATACAATAATAATTTAAATGATTCAAACCATTCTGAGGATCCTGGTGGATCTGGGACATCAAAAGTACATCATCTGCATACATTAATATAGCTAAAGATCTCTCAGCAATCTTAGGAGGTGTCTGACTGATTCTGTTGATTAGGTCAGCCAAATCATTTATAAAAAAACTGAAAAGCAGCCTGGACTATTGCAATGTGCTCTGTGGGGCTGCCCTTGGTGACGGTCTTGAAGCTGCAGCTAGTGGCCCATCTCTTGACTTGAACAGGCCATATAGAGCACATTACACCAGTGCTCCAAGCACTTCACTGGCTGCCTATTGTCTTCCGGGCCTGATTCAAGGTGCTGGTTGTGACTGTTAAAGCCCTTAATGGTCTGGGCCCTGCTTATTGGAAAGATCGCCTCGCACCCCGGGACCCTGGACGGCCCCTGCAGTCATCCAGGAGTGCCCTCCTGGAGGTCCCGCATTTTTGCTGGGTCTATACAGACAGGAGGGCGTTCTCAGCAGTTGCACCATTGCTTCGGAATGCCTTCCTAGCAGAGATCTGCCTTAGCCCAAATCTCCTTGCCTTCTGGCGTAGTTGTAAGACCTGGGTCTTCTGTCAGACATTTGGCAGAGGTGGGGAGGGGGTGAGGGGGTTGGGTTAGGAGTTTGGGTGAGTCTTTTATATAAACCATAAATAGGAATATATTTTCATTGTATTTATACTGGATTTAGTTTGGATTTATAAGTTATATATTTTCTATTTTGTATGCGTCTATGTTTTTTATTAATTAAATTAATAAATTTAAGTTTATTGTACTGGCCTTGCGGCCTTAACAAAAAAGAGAGAAGACAAAAAAAACACATAACCAAGAGTAGAGACATTAATATTAAAATTAAAAATTAAAACATTGATCATAACAATAGCACCTCCCACACTGGGAGGGCTTCTGAAAATTAACTCAGTTCCTTTACCAAATCGCATTAATTCAAAAAAGTTTGCAATTTACGAATCCATAGGTTTTTTTGCCCTATAGTCAAAAATGGCTATTGCCCTTGTCTCTGAAGCTGTATCACGTAACAGAAAAATCAGTTTCTGTAAAAGAGTTTTCTCACATAGATCCCCAACTGAGGCCCACAATGCTTTTCTCACCTCACTGTACAGTGGACAGAATAGAACATAGTGGGAGAGGTCCTCAACAACAGACATTCCACAAATACATAGACGTTCTGCATATTTGTATCCGTTACATCTCCCAATTAGGACTTCGGTTTCCATAGTTTGACACCTTAGAGAAGTAAAAGCCAGCCTGAATTTAGGTTGTTGAAGTTCTGTCGCATAGGCTGGCCGATTTACTTCCCCTATCATCCTCCTACGCTGCTGGAAGTCCACATCCTTCATTCTCTGACAAAGTAGTTTTAAAGCCTGTATTGGGGAAAACGAGGAAAGAAAATCTACCGAGAAGCCCAATTCCTTAATCTTCCTATGAACAGTCCTCCACCATGGGCAAACTAACCGGTTGTTTCCAAATGTTTCCCATCATTGGACTGTTCATAGCACTCCTCCAAGCATAGCCTGACCAAAGACTCAGAATTTAAAAAAATGGGCCTTAAGCCAAAAGGTGAGTATTAATTTATCACAAATCAATTCCCATGAGTCTAAGCCTGACTAAACTGATCATTGCAGAGGAAGTAGACCATGGAACTCCCATCAGTCTTTTTATAAATCTGTTTTTAATTGTAACTAATAGCTTCACGCCAGACCACCCCCCCCAATACAGGAACACCATATGTCAATAGGTAAGCTGCCTTGAGTCACCTTTGGGCGAGAGGGGCGGGATATAAATAGTAGAAATAAATAAATAAATTAAATGACCCCAGAATAAATTGGGGGGGGGGGGGAGAATCAGTTACATTTCCAACGTTATCAAGTGTTACAGCAGCCTTCATGTTGGAATGCAATTGAATTATCATATCTAAGAGATGATGGTTGATGCTTATTCCTACAAACTTAGCCCACAGCTTACCTCTATCTACTATATCAAAAGCTCTTGAAAAATCAATAAATGCAACATGCAGCTTACCATCTCGGACAGAAACATAATTATCTATCAGATGCATAAGAATAAAGCTGTTGTCTGTCATTGGCCATCCCTGATGAAAACCTGCCTGCTCTCCTTCTAAGAGTTGATTATCAGATACCCAAGCCTCTAATTCCTCCAAAAGAAAATGGGAATAAATCTTACCAGCAATTGGTAATAAACTAATTGGCCTGTAACAGACTGGATCTGCCTTATTCTGTTTCTTAAAAATAGGGACTATGATTACAGTACTCCAACATGAAGGTAGCTGTCTGCATAAATTAAATAGTGTGAACAGTCGAGCTAATAAAGGGGTCCACCACATAACACAATTCTGGTATATCTTGGCTGGCATGAGATCAATACCTGGTGCTTTAAATACCAGCTTTAAAGCCAAAGTATAATGGCAGACCTTTTCCTCCATAACCACCAGTAAGCAGATATCCTCCAAAGCCTCTCTACCTACTTCTGGATCAGAAGGAATTCTAGAATTAACCCAAACCTCCCCTGGTCTGCTAAAGGTTGATGTGAAGTATGTGATCCCCTTCCCTAACAGGGATTGTTCTAAAATAATCCGCCTTATTTAGTGAGGCAGCAATAATTCCTCAAAATGTAGATGAATCCTTAAGACTAGCAGCGACCTGTAAAATTCAGCCCAAACCTGTGCTGATTTAGCTGTTTTCTTGTCATTGAGCAATTTCTTATAAGCTCTTCTGGTCCCTATAAAAGCATCCCAAGCAGACGGAATCCTCTGTGAATACCAAATCTTTCTGAGTCACAGTTAAGTCCTGCTTGGTGCAACGACATTCCTGGTCATACCAGCCCCTCCCTACAATAAAGTTATAAGGTTTTGACCACCTAGAGGCTGGCCTGACAACAATTTCCTCAAAAGCACTGACCAGTCTCCTCTATGCTTCCTCAGCAAAAAGAAAGGAGGTGGCCATCAAAATTTCTTCCCTAGGCCATCTCAGTAGTCCATCATTTCCATGAAGGATTTGTTGGATCACTTCACACGAAGTTTCCCTGGCTGATTTACTCCTGGAGATAGCATAATACAATCGCATTCACTTAGCTGAGATTTATTCACAATACCCAAACTCAGAGGATGATGCCTACTCTCTGGCCTAACACTAACTAAATCCCAGTAAAAAAACCAAAGCAGAAGACAGATGTTGTTATAAAATAATCTATAAAATAAAATAATCTATAGATCCCAGAGGAGAATCAAATGTATATTCCCCAAAGTAATCGGTGTCTGTTCTCCTGTTACAGATAATCATATTTCCCAGGCATCTCCATCAGCAAATTACCTGAAGCATTACTTATAAGGTCTTTAGAGACCCTAGGAGGGACCCCAACTGCATTCAGTAAATTCACATCTAGTTGTCCTGGGGATGGGATGCCTGTTCTGGCATTAAAATCACCAAAACCAGAACAAAAATTTGGAATTCTCCAAATATTCAAGTATATTATCAAACTGGGACCAAGTATTGTTAACGTACAGAGGTGAGGTTCCCGGAGGAATTTACATATTAATAATCAAGTACAGTGTAGACCAAACAGAGTAAAATCACGCCACATTTAAAAATCCTGCAGGTGGGATTTAGGCGCGACATTTTGCGCGTTAAAGCCAACTATGCATTCTTTTAAAACCACAAATGAAATAGCTCGATACCTGAGATTTATTCACAATACCCAAACTTGGAGAATGATGACTACTCTTTGGCCTAACACTAACTGTAAGCCACACACGTCTAAAAGCGGCCATACATTCTCCCCCATATTTCCTTCAGAATTAATTTCCACCTCACAATCCAGCCCACTGGACAGCCCTCTACTGATATCTAATATTGGAATTTCAGAGCTAACACAAAATCCGGGCAAATTTCAGCCCTAATCATCTGGGTAACTAACTAGTTTCATCACTAATCTGCCATTCAGTTAAAGATCTGTTGCCCCTGGAAGACTCCTCCAGAGGACTCTTGATTATTCACAGCTACCCTCCTTTCCTCAGCTTGATCTACTTTAGGGAGCTCTCGACACTCAACAGGGTCACCAACCACTTCATCCCCTGGATACAATATTGCTGTAGCTAAAGAATTCTCAATTCTTTGTAAGAAAAATTTTGAAGCTTTCAAAGCTCTGCGTGCTTTCCAGGGCCTAACCACTACTTCCTTGTTGACTAATTTAACTTCCCAGCGGAGAAAGTATTTTTTATTACATAAAGAACGTGTAGAGTAAAGGTCAGCTAACTCCAAATCCATCCTCTAATTTGGGGTAGAAAAATAGTTGTTTAAATAAATAAATAAAT
The DNA here is from genome assembly GCA_003113815.1 of Sphenodon punctatus. NCBI lineage: Eukaryota > Metazoa > Chordata > Lepidosauria > Sphenodontia > Sphenodontidae > Sphenodon > Sphenodon punctatus. The sequence goes on from QEPC01007800.1 coordinate 581,942, forward strand.
AAATATCAAAACCCTAAAATCAGTTATACCAAAATCAGAGCTCCTAGACAAAAATCCATACCTTCTTTTCTTACTAATATTAACAATCAAAATCTGAGCCCATCTATCCCAGGTTTCCTGTAGTCAAACTTTAGGAGGAGAATCAAAATTCAGACTTGCTTCTGGTTATTTAGCCCCATGAGTCTGCTCTGTGGGCTCAGAGAGGCAAAAACGTTCAGGCGGCTTACCTCGAACATTCTTCCTTAAAACCTCAGTGGGTAAATCCTGACTTTCACTTGACTAAAGTGGGATACCTGCTTGATTAAAAGCTCCCCAAAAAGGAGATGGGTAATGATCCCCTGACAAAACAAAGGTACCTACTTTTGTCTGAGTAGCTTTGCTGGCCAATAAATCCATAGTTTGTGTGGACCTGTTTGTTTAACTGTAGGGGCTTCAGCTTTGGCAGAGGTTTCCAGGGCATTGGAAAATTCCAAGCAGAGCCCTTCCACCAATACTCTCATTTGAAAGATAAGGCCCCTAAACCCATCCAGCTTCTTATCCAGCTCCCTCCACCTAACATCCAGAAGGGTCTCACTACACAATTTATAAGATCTAACATCTCCTGCCAGTGACTTAATCAACTGTTCAATCCAAATTAGTGTACCAGGAGATCAAAAGCATGTTTTTCAGATGCTAACAGTTGCTGAGTATCAGCTTGGTTGTCACAATTCTTTAACTCCTGTTTTCGTAAACGTACCTCACCAGAATTAGGAGCATAAAATTGAGTTAACTTCATCTGCGTTGAGGATGAACATTTTTTTACTGTAACTTGATTATACTTCTGCAAATCCTCCCCACTCTCACAATGCTGTGAGGGAAGCATTCTTGAAAGCAATTCCATAATAAAATAACCGTACTCTATAATATAAATAATAAAACAAACAGGATAATTAACCATCAGCTGTGCAATAAATGCACACTGATGTTACTTAAGACACTCCCTTAAACTGGCGTCCCTAATGGAGCAGGCTATTGCTAAATCCTGTCACCTTGCTCTGTACAATATTGCTAAAATCTGGCCTTGCCTTACTGGTGCAGCTGCAAAAACCATAGTCCATGCTCTAGTCATCTCTTGCATTGATTACTGCAGCTTCCTTACTGGCCTCTGATATGGCCCCCCTCCTCTCCATTCAACGCTCCGCAGCCAAAAATCATTCACTTTGCCCATTTCTTTGACCATGTAAAGACCCTCGTCTCCACCCTGCACTGGCTCCCTCTACATGAACACATTCAGCACAAGCTCCTGGTCTTCACCTTCAAAGCTCTTCATTGCGTTGCTCCCCCAAACCTCTCCGCTCTTGTATTTCACCGTGCTCCTGCCCAGGAGCTTCACTCCTCCTCTGCCCCCACCCTCGCCTGCTCACGAACCCCTTTCTTCTCTAAACATCTTTTGCCCCTTCTCCCTTGCTGCCCCTCATGCCTGGAAATCCCTCCTGAATACATTCGCTCTGCTTCCTCCCTCCCAACTTTCAGATCCCTTCTGAAAACCCACCTCTTCCATCAGGCCTTCCCTAGCCTGTCATGAATGATACTGCATCCTTTCCCTCTCACTCAGAACCTAATTCCTTGTAACTAAGTGAAGCACGTGAGCCTGCAACTTCTCAACCTCATGAACGTACTCTTGTCTTTCCTGATGTTTACTTCTCCCTTGTATCCCTCTCCCTTGTCTCTCCGATTCTAAGCCCCTTGGGGGTAGGGACCTGTGTCTGACTGTGGATAGTACAGTGCCAGGTACATTGTTGGTGCTATATAAATAATAATAATAATGTCAGACCTTCTACTGGGCAAAGTCCCAAGCTGCAGCCGCCCAGGTCGCACAAGCCTTTGGCACACCGCACTATGGCACATCCTTGCGGTGTGGTCAGAGGCCGCTCCTGCTCCTGATAAACGTCCAGCAGCAGGGGGGAGTGACCTGGAACTTCTGTTCCCCCAGTTACAGCCACAGATTAGGTCCCCACAGTCTAACCCTCTTTGGGAGGGAAGTCTCTCTGGTCAGCAGCAGCAAAACAAACGGGGCAAGAGCCCCGACACAAACCAAACACAATAGTTACCCAGGGCTACTCTCCCCTCAAGGCAGCCAACTTACCAAGAAGACTTTGTGTGTGTGCGTGCAAGGGGGATGGGTTTTTTGCGTGTACTATGAGACATACTGGCTTCTATTATCACATAAATTAAAACTGATTGGGGGCCATTTATTCCTATAGTAAGAGTACCTGGGGTACAAGTGTACCCCATATGGCATACCCCAGAGTCTCTTTTAATTCACAGGAAAGAAACCGTTAATGGTATCTCACTGTTCGTTGAGTATGTTGTGCCCCTGGGAACAGGTGACAGTGTATTAGAAGGGCCAAGCTGGAGAGCCACTAACTTGTGAATTGTTGTAGTAAATATGTGCCGGGGTACAAAACTACCCCAAAATTCTGCCGTAAGCCTATTATTTCTTCTTTTACCCAAAGCAGAGTAAATGGCCAAATGACTATTACCAACTTCTTTCTTGCAACTTCTTAGTTCCTTTGAAAGCTGTTCTAATGTCCTTCTCATTCCCCACAGCATTTTCTTTGCTATGCTATATGCACCTCACTCTTTCCACCTCTCCTCCGAGCTTGTATTCCAAACCCTTTATCATTCTTGTTGCTCTCCTCCGAAGGAGTAGTAGCCCCATGTTAAGTCAGAGGAACTGCTGATAGTGCATAATACTGTGCACCAGTTGTAAACCTTTACAGGATTGAACCCACAAAATATTTATGGCCATCATTCTTCTAATTTACATTAAAGTAGTTTAAAAATGTTATGTTTGTACGTCTTAATTGTACTCCTGTTTCTGTTGATATGCAGCTTGACAAAAATTACAAGTTACATAACGTTAATTATCCAATAAGCAAGACAAATATTTTCAAACCTAATCAATGAAAAAGCCTTTAATATTAAACTTGTGCTCTCATTAAGTGTACTTTGTATCATTAGGCTTTCCAACAAGTGGAAGCTTGTTGGCTGTATGCAAGGCTGTTGACCTCCCAACTCAATTAGCACTTGGCCATGGTTTTAAGAAATACTAATCTGGATTTCTGAAACGATTACAGACCTCTCCCTTAAGTGCACCGTTCTCTGTGCCAGCAGCCTAAGTGCTGATTGTATTATTGGTGAAAAATAGATTTAAATCCATGCAATCGGGAACATTATGTGAAGATTTTGTACATCATTAAAAAAATAAAATAATGAACAGGAGGGAGCCATATACTCTTTACATCCATCTATTGGTGTATTTTAATTTATTGATCTATATTGATTTATATCTATGAACAAGGAAATGTCAGTATTTGTATAAAGCTGTAATAAGTTGCATGGTGGGGAAACCCCCTTACATGTTGTGTTTTTTTTTTCCTGCTGGGTGTATTCTTTCATGGGTATAGGAGACAACATATTAGAAACACACCCATAGTTTCGTGAGAGTTACTAGATTAAAAAAATACACTATTGTCTGTTTCTGTAACTAATCATCATGAAGAGGGGAGTTTATTATGGTGGTATTTAGGCTTGTTATGTGATTAAACAGGGAATGGCACAGTGAAACGCCATCTGGTAGTGAGCATTAGGTGCTAGACCAACATAAAATGTTCGGGGGGAAATACTAGGAAGAAGTCTGGGACAAAGGTTAGTGCAGTGGCAAATGACATAACTATTGCTGGTGTTTTCACTTGGTGGTGATCCTATAAACGAACCCCACTATACCTTCAAAATTCAGTAGCTTAAAGATTTTCCAAACCTATTTTTGCATCCTCTTTCCAGCTTGGGAAGTACCATAGCTCAGCCGGTGTTTTGAAAGGTTCTTTTTCTGTCTTTCTACTGGGATTTTTAATCAGTTCCCTCCTACCTCTGGCAGCTCAGGGCGACTTACAATAAAATCACTAAAACAGTACAAAGTAATATCAAATACAAAATAACAATATCTAAAATGTCCCCAAAATCAAATCAAAACCTATTTTTTTACAGTTGAAAACATTCCCCCTCCTAACCCCCTCCCATTACCCATCTCCCCTGCCAAAGGCCTGGCGAAAAGGTCAGGTCTTGCAGTGGCTCCCGAAGGAGGGAAGATCCAGGGACAAACGGATACTCACAGGGAGGGAGTTCCACAACTGCGACACAACCACCAACAATGCCCTTTCCAACGTTGTCCCCCACTGAACACAGGGGACCTCAAGAAGGGTGCCCCCGGTGGGCTGCAGGGGCGATCCAGGACTTGGGGTTGAGGCAGACCTGCAAATAGATGGGACCCAGGCTGTTTAGGGATTTATAGGTAAGAACCAACAATTTGAATCAGCCCCGGAAGATTATAGGCAGCCAGTGCAAAGAAAGAAACACAGGTGTTATATGCTCCCCGTCCCCATAAGGAGACAGGCCACCACATTCTACACCAGCTGCAGTCTCCGAGATTAGCCCCATGAAGAGTGCGTTACAGTAGTCCAGTCTTGAGGTGATGAAGGCATGGACGATGGTGGCCAGGTCGGTGTCAGAGATGCATGGCCGAAGCTGCCATACTAGATGTAACTGGCAGAAGGCACTCCTCGCCACAGCTGCCACCTGGGCATCCAGACGGAGCTGCGAGTCAAAGAGCACCCCCAGATTACAAATCTGCAGGACCAGGGAGGGACAAAACCGATCAATGATGGGAACTTCCACCCCATCAGCCCTCCACACCAGCATCATCTCCGTCTTGTTGAGATTCAATTTCAAATGGCTCATCCCCATCCAATTTCCCTCAGCCACCAAGCACTGGGTAAGCAATGTTCTGATGATTGTTGATTGATACTGTGATAGTGGCATCCATTTGTATTTTTTCTTCAGAAATCCTCATACCCTTATCCTATCTGCCTGCTCTGCATGTGGTTATGTGTACAAATGTTTGTATATAAGCCAACTAGATTGTAGAAAAAGATTACTGTGAGACATACAGCTACAAGTATGGCAGAGCAATCTTTTAAAGAAAAGAAAACGACTGTTTCTTTCTGAGTAGAAGAAAAATACTGGTTTAGAATATTACATTGTGAAGCAAATATTTGAATAGAAAATATAAGCTGTTCTGCACATCGGACCTGACTTGAAAGGGTGTTTAAAGTAGTGTGAATATATTGCCAACTCTTGCAATTTTATTTAAAGTCAGGAGATACTTGTTGTTTTCCTTACAATCCATTTGCTGAAGTTAAGTACTTGGAATCTCAGCTGTATTTTTTTTTACAGCAAGTTTCTACTGTTGCAGAGAAAACTTTGAAAACCATGTTGCGATACCTATAACCCAAGGCTTAGAAACCAGAAGGCAAATGAAGACTTCTGACAATTCTGATGCATTTTTAATGCTTGAGGTTGATAGTACTGTTGGCTTCTTAATGGCATTGTGGAACTCTATATTTTCCTAACTTTCCCCCTACATCTGATAGCTTTCAGTTTACAAGTAAAAGCTTCACTCCCCCCCCCCCCCCCCAGTTGTAGCCCTGCAGCTGTAGTTTAAGTTATGACAATCAAGCTGTATCTTCTGCCTTGAGTTTCATTGCCAACAGTAGTAGTAGTAGTGGTGGCAGCGGTGGCGGTGGCAGTATCAAAACTTGGGTAGTTGCTTATATGAGCCAGTAAATTAAATGTTCCCTTTAGACATGCTGTGTCTCATTTCTTTATTAATGTATAAAAAATTATTAGTTAACACAAATTAACTAATTTGTACAATCCTTCCATGTCTGTCTTCAACATTTGTAAAGTACCATGTACATTGCTTGTGCTATATAAATAACAAAAATAATACCATGAGTAATGCTATTAAAGTTTCTGAAGTACTAGCTTGAAAATTTAATGTTAATCTGTATTATTATAGAGTGGTAGGAGACACTCTATAGTTAAGGCATGTTGCACACTCCATTATAAAGCCTGAACGTTCTATTTGTTATAAGATTGACTTGATTAAAGTTATGATTGTGTAATTATGATGGACCACTGGAGTAAGCGGTTCATTCTGCCCAAGCTGCAGCTGAATTGGTTGGATAACAGCTGAGATATTACAGTTTGAAAACTGCACTTTGAAGCCTATTTTTTTAGCCAGTTAGACCGTCTCAAACTGGCCAGGGTAAAGGGGTTTTGTGTTAGTTGGGAGGAGGTGTAAGCCTTTTAGAAAATTCAAGGAGGCTGGTGGGGTGTTCCTTTTGGTTCACGTTTTGTAAATCTGGTTAGTCGTTTTTAAGTTATGACATCTTGAAGATTCAACGTTAAGACTATGGAGACCATCATGAGTGTGGAGTGCTTGCAAACATTCTGTGTGTCATGCAGAGACTATCTGCTTTTAAATAGTCTTGAATATGGGGACTACAACTCCCATCAGGCACTGCTTTCTAGAGCCTATCAGTGCTGGGGAAAGAGAGGGAACTACACCTTCCAGGGGGTAGTGAGAGTGACTGGTCAGCCACGTTTAGAGCTTATCTGGTGGGGAGAGGAGGAGAGCAAGACCTATGGAAGGGAGAGAGCCGAAGGTCATTCTTATCTGATCCCACACAGCAGGTGCTTTGGCTTTAGAGCCAGGAACACCGAGATAGCTAAACAGAACTAGCTAATCCCGCAGTGATGTTTGGGGTGGCTGATTTTGCCACCTAAACCCACCCAGAACCACAAAGCACATGGATTTCAGTGACAACCCTTCCTCCTCCAAAAACATTGGGTGTCTGGACTGCAACTCCAATAGGGTGCACCACTGGAGGAGCATGACTGGGGTCGGAGCACTGGAGTTTGCCTGGGGTGTTCTCAGGTGCAGGAAGAAGGCACAGGTTTATTCCGGAGACAAGGACAGGAGGCTACAGGCAGGATGGAATCTATCTTCTTTCAGTGCTTCTCCCTCTGACTTTCCCAACCCCAACTCCTGGGTAAGGGGATGCTCTGGGCTGATACAGTGGGTGTTCTACAGGAGGGGGGCAGGGAGATGTGCAGAGCAGCCCTGTGGGGCAGAGTGGCAAGTGTAGTTCTCTTGGGAGGACTCTAAGAGCAAGCCAGAGCCCAGCGAGGGAAATCCTATGGGGTAGCAGGGAGCATACACAAAAAGGGTGAGGGGGGAATTAAGGAGCGACAGTAGGGGCAGAGTCTCTGTAAATAGTTTCCACAGTGGAAGCTATGCACAGGAAAAGCCCTTTATAGGGAACAGCTTTATCGGGGGAGGGGGATACAGAATATGGAACCCAGTACAGGGGGAGGTCTGCAGAGGGGCAGCATTGTGCAAGAAAGGGAGCCCTGTCTAAGGGGGAGTAAAGAAGGGAAGTCTTGTACAGACAGGGAGCTGCACAATAATGGCCATAATTGTGATGGGGGAGAGCCTTGGACAGAGGAGAACTGAGTGAGGAAGCTTTGTACAGGGGGAGAACTGCAAGATGGGCAGCATTATTCCAGGGGGAGAGGCCTGTACGTGGACACAGAAGAGTCGGGGAGCCCTGTACAAGGAGTGAGCTAGCCAGGGGGTTCCTGTACAGGAAGAGGTTCTTATAGAAAGCAGAATGGCCAGTGTTGCACAAGGAAAAGAGGTCTGACAGTGGGGAATAGAGTGGAAGACTCCTGTCCAAGTCATGAGCTGGAGAGATCATAGAGAGAAGAGTTTTTAGAAGTCTTCAAAGCTTTAACCGAACCCGAGTTGTTGTATTCTTATTAAAGCAGGGAGCTGCCAGTAAGGGAGAGCCTTCCCTAAGCCCTTCTCCCATAGTGGTTATGCTGCTCAGCATTCTACTACGTCGGCAGGACAATTTTTCTCAATTCCATTGTATTTTTTTTTAAAAAAACTTGGATATTCCATAATCAAAAAACCTCCGGTTTACAAGACAAGTTAAGGCTCTTTTAACTTCCATGCCATATTAGCAGTAAAGACATTGTACAGTCTCACGTATTGTGCTCACTTACACTTTGCCTCCATCTTTCAGCCCCAATCCTCTTCCTCCGCAGGCTGGGGGCAACACTGAAGCTGGGGACATGAGGGCATGAGCTGGCCCCTTACCCTCTCCTTTCCCTCTATCCTTTCCAATGTCTGGCATCTAGTAGAGTCCACTCCGAGATCCGACATCACGCTACCTATAGTTCCATCAACAAGTGATAATATGGCCCAGGCCTCCACAGCCCACAAACGGCCCCGATAATGGCTGACACCCTTAAGATGTTGCCCTTCAGCTGGTGCCCAAGGGCCCCAGCCCTAGAAAAAATAATACCTGTAGAGGAAGGAGGGGACAAGGCTGGTTGGTTGGCAGGCAGCTCTTCCTCTAGTCAAACCCCTCCAAATTTCCCCCAGCTGACACAAACACAACTCTTCCCCTGTATCCTTTCATTTCAGTTGGGGAGAATGTGACAGCTGATTAATGGCTCACAAATGTCCCTCTTACCCACTGGTTCCCACTGTCTTCCCAGAGCACAGTGAATCTAGGTACAGTCGTACACAAACCTTTAATTAAAACTAAGTTGGGTATGTGTTGAAATTAATAAAATGGAATGGGCATTGGAAGGAATGGAGGCAACAGCATGCCAATTTCTAAATGGTCATTCTAACATCCAATTAAGTGATTGTGAAATTATTCAACACAGCTGCATCTTTGGGACTACATGGGAAAGGCAAGAGAGAGTGAAATGATGAGGAAGGTACCAGATGCAGTAAGTAGAATGGTTGGAATGACAGGAAAAAAATACAAAGAGTGTGCACGATCAAGTAAGTGGGTGGAATGACAGGAGGAATTAGAAGTAGTTACAATAATAAGGTTCTGGGTGAAATAACTGATTCAGAAGACTGATGGGATACCAGGGGGAGCAGTCCTATTGTTTTACCCACTTACCACAGCTGACTTCCTAGCCTTCGACTCCCAATAGCCTTCCTCCCTGTTCCATTTTCTCTCCTGTTTTGTTTTTTTGTCGTTCCACACACGCCCTTACTTCTGTTCCATATGACACATACAAACATCGTATTACCCAGGACTTTTGAGTTCTCTGTGAGGGGAGTGGGGGTTAGAGGGGCAACTTGGACCTAGAACTCCTGGGTTGTCTGTTACAAAGTTGAGAGCAGGGGAGAGAAAAGGTTTGGAACCAGGACTATGGAGTTGCTTGTGAAGGGAGTACAGCCTACTGCATTAGAATGGGGTGGAGAGGCTGGAAGCCAGGAGTCCCGGGTTTTCTGTTAAAGGGCTGGGATCAAGTAGATTATATGGGGAGAAGGGGTGGGATTCAGGACTCCTAAGTTCTCTCTTTCTTAAAGAGGAAATGGAGGGGGTGAGGGGCCATCTCAAACCCTCCTGTCCCCAGCTTCAGTGTTGCCCCCAACCTGCAGAGGAAGAGGATTGGGCTGAAAGACGAAGGCAAAGTGTGGGTGTGTGGAACCTAAGTTGTAATTGAGCACATTATGTGAGACTGTACAATGTCTTTATGGGTAATATGGCACGGAAATTAAGGTGGGATCCTGAACTTGCAAGTTCTATGCTTTTTAGCGCAGGAGCCTCAACTCTCCTTGTAAACTGAAGGTTTTTTGATTATGGAATTACTAATAATTCTTAGCAGTTTATGCAGGAATTTGCATCTGATGATATTGAAACACTTTCCCACCTGAAAGAGCTAATGTCACTAATGAGCAAAACTAGTTTGCTTTGGTTTTTGTTCTGTTCAGTCGTGTAATCGTAGTGATTGATAGCTCTGGTCCCTGTGGCTTTGCTCTTTGTCCAAAGGTGCTGAAGCCATTCTTTCTCTTGATTTCCAGCTGCTTTTACAGGTATCCATGTTCTTCACTAGGTGGAGTACTAAGTGATCAATTGCCTGTCCTTATATTGCCAACAAGCAATGCACAAAAATGTTAAGTCATCCTCTTTCTTTTCTAGTGAAGCCATAACTTTTATTTTTTTTTAATAATGAAGACTTGGAGTTGGCATACATACGCTTTCTGAAAACAAGATTTACAGTCCAGCATTAGCTTGGTATATATCAGACTGAAGATGAAACCAAGACCCAGAAGTATTTTATCTCTGTGCATCTCTGTTTTTCATGTTTGCACTGTCTGTTGCTCTGACACACTTTGTATCCCTACAACTACCAACTTCAAGGTTCTCCTTACACCCACACAAAGCAGGCTCTGCTACTGGCAACTCACTCATGAGAGAACAGAGCATCCATAAATTTGTTGTCATTGGTGCTGAGTCGTCCAGTTCTGGGAGGAGAGGGAAGGGAGGGAGTATTGTGGTATGAGGGGAGGCGGTCTCACAGCTGGTCCTTGAATTCATTAATCATACATGTATATGTATTCTACTGTTTCGTTACAGAACAAAACAAATTTTAAGTCTGTTACTCATGCCTTCCATTTTGCTAGTGCAAACTCAAACGTTCAATAGAGAAAATGCATCACATGCCCGTTTCAGACTTGTGGGATCTAGAGGGCGAGATTAGGCTCCCACTACCGTCAGCCAGCCAGCCAGGCACTTCCTCCTCCCTTTCGTCTGGGGTTGTGGGTTAGACCACTCTTCCTGTAACCATGAAATGGGAGACATGATGCTTCTGTGACACTCAGACAGCATGTACATACATTTGTCTATGTTTAATGTAAACTTATGCAAGTCTAAAATGGCCCATTGCCTAGCCTTGAGACTGGGTGGAATTGTTTTTACGTGCATATGTAAATACATATGTATATGTTAAATATATGTAAATTATTTGCACTGCAAAATATTGCACTGAGGAATTCTAATAGGGCTGGAAGGGGGAGGGATGAAAGGAAGAGACCCATCTAGCCATAGGAATATGCCCCATGGGGTGGCCTAAGAGGATTTGAGCTTGAATCTCATTTCTTCCCTTACTTAACAGCTCTTAACGTCACCTAAAAGTTCAGGACATTGATATGAAAGAGGATGAGTCAAGGGAAATGAGATTCAAGCTCAGATATTCTTGGGCCACCCCATGGGGCATATTCCTAAGGACTAGATTGGTCTCTTCCTCTCATCCCTTCCTCCTCCAACTCTATTAGAATTGCACAATGCAATATTTTGGCCCAGGACTGCAAGACAGCTGCTAAATTCCTGCTAGATCTGGGATGTTGCACTCAGGCAGGGCCATTTTGAGAGCTAAGTTTGGAAAGCCAAGAGGGCAGTGTATGGAGCTGGGCTAATGAATTCCTTGCTGCCTCTTGTTCTGAGCAGGCTACAATGAGTTTCCTTCTCTGTGCTTTTCCCAGAGTCTCACTAACCCCAGCTGGTGTACGGAGAGTGGAGCAGACACCTTCTCATTTCTCTGTGCTTCATGTGGAACTAGAAAAGGATGCATCCTCTTCAGGGCAGATACAAGAGAGGAAGGAAGGAGCTTCCTTTCTGCCCACAACTTCCCTCTCTCCGAGTTGAGCTTCAGGGAGGATGTGGCATCATGCTTCACCAGGAGTGGGCATGGTTGCAGAGAATTGTCTGGCTGTAGGCACTTTTCTGATCAGTCCATTTTTCTCTGGCTACTGTTGAGGCTGCAAATGAGCTTTTTAGCTCTTGCAGACCTGAGCCATTTGAGTGAGGGAACGAAGGGCTCCAGTCCTAGAGTTCCCTGTCCTCATAGGATGATTTCACATGTGATGGCTGCCACCATGGACCGTTCTGCACCATGGCGGGAAGCCGTCTCTAGTTTGGACTTGGCCCAGCCGCCAAAGAAGAGTGACAACAGACTGGACCAAGAAAGGGGCAGGGAGAGACACGGATGTGTGTCCGCACATTCCTGCCTCCGCGCTGTGTCCAGCACCCCTCCCCCCTGGCCGACAGGTAGCCAATAATGGCCACCATGGCATCCGGCTCCCGTCACCACTCTGGACTGGGTTGAGTGAAACATGCTGTTCGATGTGATAGCCTGCTTTGCTCTGGGTCCGCCAGTTGGCTCCTGACAGTGGTGGAGCTTAGCCCGGGCTGTCGCATGGAGATTTCCACCATGCTTGGGAGCCAGATTTGGTGGCCCATTTCAAACATGACGCTGGCACCCAGATTAATCTGTGCTAAACTTCATATTTCTCAAAATTAATAAATTTTCTCAAACTAATAAATTGCATGAATTATGTAAACTGGCTCAGTAATTGCAAGAGGTGGCTGAAGGGAAGGAAGCATGAATGAAAAAGTTGGGAATTAAAACTAACAAACAAAAGAAATTGAGGGAAATAAGATTGTATTTTGTCTTTTGCATCTCTCCCACTCTGGCAGCATTTAACTTTTTTTATTTTTCTCATTTCCTGTGTAACGGAGCCATTTCCTCTACTATTGGCATTGCTGAGATATCTGGCAATTTCCACTCTCATTTAATTTGTGATGCTCTGAGGATGTGCAAGATTTTGATATTTTTTATAAGCAGCACCAGATTGCTACTGCAATATCCCTTTTGTGCAGCAATGATTATAATGGCCAGTTAAGCTGTTCTCAGATGTACGTCAGCTGCTGCTGGTTCTCAAAAGTCCATGTATATGACAGTCTCTAAAACAAGGCAACGATTAGCCTGGAACTAGTATATTGGAGAGCAAAGTATTAGATTTTGTTTTTTTTTAACTAACACACACCCTCTTTAGTCACCCCATTTTTTCTTTTTGAAGGGGACTGGAGACTCCTGGGTAACAGATAAAAGAGAGCATGCAGATTGTAGAATAATTTATATGCATTGCAGTAGCTGTTGGGTTACAGTGAAAATTCAGTAAAATGGAGGCACTCATTTGGAATGTCATAAACCCTAGAAGGCATCTCCAAAAGATCCAAAGGTGTCTGATTATCAGGGTTCCTAATTTTCCATTTAGCGTGGAAAACCAGAGTAAAACATGGAATTCCTGTCTTCCCAGAGAAAAACACAAAATTCCAGGTTTTTCTGGGAACTTTCTGCCTGCAAAAACCTGCTGGCAGCAGTGGAAATTTAAAGGAGGCGGAAACTGTGGAGGTTCCAGTGTGTGGCTGCATCAGAGAGACAAGATTTGGCAAGAGAACGCAGCTGCATCTGGCTTTTGGCAAGGCAGAGTTACGTTGGGGTCCACGCCGGAGCTGGCGGGGAGAAGGGGGATGGAGCGACACCTTCCCCCTCCCCTCCACCCCCACCTACCCCCCTACAGTGGGAGAGACTTGGGCTCTGTGCGGGTGCTGCATATTGTGGGATATTGTTGTATTTTGTTGTTTTGCAGTGGCAACCAATGCATCAAATTATTACAAACAATCAATAATTTGCAATAAACACTTTCTAATTTTAATGGCCAAAAATGCAGATCTTAGTGTTTTTAATCAGAGGATTTAGAAACTTTTTCAGATAATTTTCATTTTTTTGGCAGAGAAAACTAGGAACCCTGCTGATTATTCTCCTTCATGGCTGAGTGGGAGACCTTCCCCTCTTCTCCTCCACCCTCCCCTTCCCCAGTAATGTGGGAGCACTGCTGTAGACAAGCTGTCATTTGGATTTTGTAAGCACTGCAGCACTACTTCCTTCCTGCTGCTGCTTGGAGGCAGACAAAAGGCTAGTCATCCTGAGTATTTTTATTAGATGACTGTAAAAAGAGAATAGGAGCTATAACCCATCAATAATGATTGTCCCATGTTTCTAAATACTATGCAACAGTAAGGACTAAGGCCTCAGTTCTTTAAAGGTTATTACATTATTGGGGCGTAGGTTTTGAAGTATGCAATTCAGATGCAGAAGGCACTTGGTAAACAATGCGCCAGGTCACAATTTCCCATCTCACAAGGAGATGTCTTCAGTTTATATGCTGTAACTACCATAACAAAATCTTAAACTAACTGGACCCCACAAGAGTGCGAAAATGCAGCATTAACCACAGAGGGCAACAGACCCTAATATTCAAAGCCAATCAAATTGCCCACACTGTGGGGAGGCGAAAAACCAGATAACTCAAAGGCCAGTCAGAAATCTCTGTAAAAAATTCCTTCCTTGAAAGCTGGTGACCATTTTACACTCCCAGTGTTGCTGTTAACAAGGGGTGTGGGCAGGGGAGTGCTCACTCAACCAGCTGGCTCCCCCCACCTGCTAACGACAACAGAGAGACCCCTGAGAATGAAATTTTGTGCTGGTGAAAACCTGCATCGCGAGGCTTCATTTGCTCCAAAGCACGAGGTTGCTTTGGAGCAACCCTGGCGACAGCACTGCTCTTCACTTCCTTCCCCCGCCCTCCGTGCAGCCTCAGACAAGTCCTGCTCCTTCCTGCAAATGGGAGTGGGTCAAACAGCTCTTGCCCCCAGTGCGTGATGCAGGGAGGCGTGGGGAGAGGGGGTTGGGTGGGCAGCTTCCATGATTCCTAGACCGGTTGATACAAATGCAATAATTGAAAGAGGAACGGTTACTATTTATGAGCATAAATTAAAATGAGAAGGGTCTCTCATTTTAGCAGCCAAGATGCCTGAATGACTTTTGGATTTGAAAAAATAATAAGGTGGCACTAGCCCACGTGGAGAGGGGTGGTGGTTATTTATTTATTTGGTTTCTTAGCTGCTCCCTCCTGCTATAGCAGCTCGGGGTGGCTCACAACATACATAAAAGCATATAAAAATATAGTATAATTCATTAATAAATATCAAAATACAAAAAAAATATAAAATCTGTAATAAACCCCAGGGTAGCCCCACGTGGAGTGCGTTGCAATATTCCAGTCTTGAGGTGATGAAAACATCCGTGCCTGAGACATAAGACTGAAGCCAATGCACCAGATGTAATTAGCAAAATGCTCCCTTCACCACAGCTGCCACCTGGGCATCCAGGCGTAGCCGTGAGTCAAGGAGTACCCTCAGATTATGGACCAGAGGAACCAACGGAGGGCAGATGCTATCAATGATGGGTGCCACCACTCCCTCAGCCCTTTCCACCAGTATCACCTCCATCTTGTTGGGATTCAGCTTCAGATGGTTCACCCTCATCCAGTCCCCCGCAGCCGCCAAACACTGGGTAACCCAACCACCGAGACTGCCAGGTCTGGGTCAGTTGAAAAAGAAAGGTAAAGTTGGTGTGGCACCTCACACCAAACCCTCTAGTGACTTCGCCCAAAGGTTGCGTGTACATGTTGAGCAGGAGAGGGGACAGAACAGAACCTTGTGGGACTCCAAATTGAATCGTAGAATGCCCGAGTTGGAAGGGACCTTGAGGGTCATTTATTTCCCCTTAAATAGAAGCATCAATTATTTGGATTTATAGAAGAAGATATTTTGAAATGATTTCAGATAAATATAGGATTTGCCATAGAAGGTAGCCTGAACAGAATGGATTTGGCATCAGAGGGATGCAGGTGCACTAGGCATGATTAGAGTAAAACAGTACACAATTTAGATCACCTTCAGACTGCTGCTTTTCCATGTTATGTTCACCAGGATAGAATAAAAACAAAGCTGTCTACCAGAAGAACGATTATGGTAGGGGTGGTCAAATTTCCCAGCCCCAAGAGCCGCATACCAAAATCTTCCTATGGCTGAGAGCCACAAGACACACACGTGCAGGAGCCCCTTTCAAGCATCTCCCAGACTGAGCCTCATCTCTCCCCTCCTCTTGCATTATGATTGGTTGGCAGAGCTGGGGTTCTGTGGTCCTAGAGGCTGAGATTGTGAGGAGCAGCTGTGATTCAGCTGCTGAGACTCTGCTGCAGTGAAGTAAGACACAGGACCATTATGGCAGTGTGGGGTCTGTGATGGGTCTTGACCAAGAGACACACTTGAACTGCCTGAGAACCGTATGTGACCACACCTGGATTATGGCAAGTGGATGCTGCTGTCCCAAATGACTTTCTCTTGCAGCATTTGGTCTTCCCCTCTCAGGTATGTTGCTGTTTGTAGCCCTTTTCTCCTCCATCTACCCAGAAGGCTACGATTTGTGTTCTAAGACCTTCTTTCTCATTGGTTCCCTGTCAAAGAGAGAAGGCATAGCAAAGGTATTTAACACTCTCTTTTAGAGCTGCAGCAGGTAGCACATTTGCCTACCCGTGTGCAATACCTGCATTTTTGAACACCCAATGGAGTGCCCAGCCCTCCATTGTGTGCTCAGTGGCTGAAAATGCGGTTATTACTAGGGCATCCTGGAACACCCCGGGATGCCGATCCTGGCACCTGCGCCTCTCTGGACTGCTGCACCTCATCGCCATGCTGCTGCTGCTTTGGTCCTGGGATTGGGGGAACAATTAGGGAGGTGCACATAGGTGGGAAGAGGCCTCTCCGATCCCCCCTCCCTCTGCTCAGAAAAAGCAGAATGGGGACGTCTTCAACTTGGCTAAGCCATGTGCAGGCTGGGGAGGAGCAGCAAGCAGTGACTGGACTAGAAGAGCAGCAGCCCAGCAATGAGGTGAGCCAGGTAGCCTGCTGGGTTGTGTTTGGGTACATGACTGGCATCCCAGATTAGACGGGGTGTCCGACTTGCCGGTCAGCTCTACTCTGTCTCTCGGCTCCCTGGTGTCTGCACACTCAAGAACTCTACGTGAGCTGGGAGAAAGAAGGAAGAATGGAAAAGGAGAAACGGAAAGGTTACAAATTCAAAAGTTGTTGCAGTGCGCGAGTACTGCATTTTAAGGAGTCTGTGTGAAGGCCTGAGAAATGTGAGGAGCTGTGCTAGTATGCCCCAGCGTCATCTATTGACACTATATTAGCAACTCAAAAAACCTTCAGTGGAAGAGAGGAGTTAAGGCTCTTACAAATTCAATCATGCTCCAAAAAGCATGAGAAGTGTAAGTTGAAGTTCCTGCCTAAACATTTGTGCCATGTTAGCAGTAAAGATGTACAGTCTCGCATATTGTGCTCACTTACAACTTAGGCTCCATGTACCCATGCTTTGCCTTCGTCTTTCAGCACCAATCCTCTTCCTCTGCAGGTTGGGGGCAACACTAAAGTTGGGGACAGTGCTATATAAACCATGGAATCATAGAGTTGGAAGTGACCTCGGAAGCAATCTAGTCCAACCCCCGGCTCAATGCAGGAAATCTGCAGTTGCAGTATCCCTGACAGTTGGCTCTCCATCCTCTGTTTAAAAACCTCCAGCAAAGGAGAGCCCACCACCTCCCTAGGCAATTTGTTCCATGGTCAAACAGCTCTTACTGTTAGGAAGTTCTTCCTAATGTTCAACCAAAATTTGCTTTCTTGTAATTTGAACCTATTATTTCTAGTGGTGCAAACGTCTTCCTCTCTGTTGTCAGCCCTTCAGATTGTGGAAGACTATCATGTCTCCCCATGTGCAGCCATTTTGCACATGTGCAGATCATTTGGGGGGTATTTTTGAGATTCCCGAGTTTTTCCTGTGAATTAATTTCATTCTCATTTCAGCCCTAAAATAAATAAATAAATATATATATAATATATATATATATATATATATATATATATATATATATATATATAAACACACACACACACACACACACACACACACACACACACACACACACACACACAGATCTGGCCCATTCAACTCTAATTTTGGCTGACACGTGTTTCCCTTGTCAGTATATCATGTGCGGAAGAAACGTGTTAGGCTACGTTATGGTAAATCACAAATTGGAAGATTATTACTAAAGTAGAATTTTGGGGAGTTTATTTGACTTGGAAGGATTTTTGCTGTTTGGATTTAGAGTTGTTGAGTGCGATGTTATGGTGGTCAACCAGTTAGAGCTGTGTTTCATACAGCCGATGCCTTTTCACTAGTTCTTCTGGAAAATCAAGCTATTGTGGCAGTACCGATGGCTCTGCCATCGCTAGAGCAGGCGACCGGAAGCCAAAGAGGTTCGGTAAGTTGTACTGTGTTTTACCCTTGGGCTTCCACTTCTTAGGTTAATGTTGCTTGTTGGGCTTTTGTATGGCATTGAGCCTAGCTGGGAGAGCAAACTATGACTATAAAAATGTCAATCTGTTTGCATTTTATACAGCAATGTGCATGAATAATTGATTTTAAATAGTTAAAGGGCTGATTGAGCAATAACATACACTGGGCAATAAATATTAGGCTGTACTGGAATTGCATTATTTTCTCCTTTTGGCATAGAGGTATTGATTAAAACATTGTGTACTTTGAAGTTTCTACTTTTTGTATAATGTGCACACAAATTGTTAAATTTCAGCAAATGTTTCACAATTGATTGAATTTTCTGGCACAGTTTCAGTAGGCTATGGGAATCTGATTTCTGGAAAAACAACAGTAATATTATGGTAGTCCATTTCCCCCTTTTTGTTGTTCTGTGATATGTACTACTTTGACTGTAGATCAGAGGTTCTCGACTTTTTTCCAGTCATGAGCACTGGAGTGACGTATGTGACTACTTGGGAGCACTGCATAATTTGCATAAATGATTTGCATAAATTTGCATCGTTTAGGTCTCCCCTCTGCAATTCTGTTTAATTCAGTTTGATGGAAATTGAGATAATTCCCCACCCCAATTTCATATTCACCATAACTTCGACGTTACATTTGCAGCAGTGGGAGAGCCAGAGGTAATGGACGCTGCGCCTTGTCCTTTTCTGTGGGATTGGTTCCAGTCGGTGTTGCTCGCTAATGTGGAGGATGTCCTGGGGTCTGTCAGGATCACCTGTTGTGAACTGGATTCAGCTTAAGACCAGCCAGGAGACGCTGAGGTTGTTGCTGGCTAAGGTGGTCAGTGTCTCCCTTAGGGAGGGCAGAGTGCCTGGTTGTCTTAAAGAGGCAGTGGTACGGCCTCTGCTCAAAAAACCATTGATGGACGTTGACTCCTTGGCTAGTTATAGGCTTGTCTCTAACCTTCCCTTTTTAGGGAATGTTATTGAATGGGTGTTGACCCGGCAGCTTCAGGAGCATCTGGATGGTATCAGTTTTCTGGATCCCTCACAGTCTGGCTTCTATCCGGGTTTTGACACTGAGACTGTGCTTGTGGCCTTGGTCAATGACCTCTGCCATGAGTTGGACCAGGGTTGATCAACCCTACTGATCCTGTTACATCTTTTGGCTGCATTTGATACCGTTGACCATGAGAGGTTGGTGACTCGCTTGCGAGACCCAGCTGGGATGGGCAGGACTGTTCTCGAATGGTTCCGCTCTTTCCTGGCCAGGAGATCTCACCGCATGGTGCTGGGTGATTGTTCATCTTCTCCCTGGGATCTCATGTGTGGAGTCCTGCAAGGTTCTATCTTGTCTTGAGACCAAATGAATCCAATCAAACAACACTGTGGGGAAGGCAAAACCCAGGAATTCCTAAGCCAATCAGGAGTTTCTGTAAAAATCCTTCCTGACCTCAGTAGGTGACCTGCTAAGTGGTTTTTTTTTGTTCTGTTAAGTGTGTGTGTGTGTGTGTGTGTGTGTGTGCACTGCTGAGCTGCTGCTGCGCTGGAGTTCTGGACCAACTGACTGCTGGGCTTTAGTCTCGCTACCCAGATTTCACTTGTGCCATGGGACTGAGTTGCCTAGCAACCCCGCCGGACTCCAAAGTTTCCTGCTGCCACTGGGTGTTGCATAAACAACCCTGGTCAGCGGCCACCAGCAGCTACTGCTGCAGCATCCTCCCCTTGGTCCTGAAAATAAATGAAAGGGGTTCAGCTGCTTTTTTGCACCCTGGTGAAGCAAGTCCCTGTCCGGGAGGGGTTCAGCTGCTTTTTTGCACCCCGGTGAAGCAGGTCCCTATCCGGAGGGGTTCAGCTGTTTTTTTGCACCCTGGTGAAGCAGGTCCCTTTCAATTCTTGGGATCAAGTGGAAATACTACTGTTTTGAGAGGGTGGGGAATTACTCCTCTTCTATTTCTAATAATGACTCTGTTCACTTAAATAGGCATTTATTCAATGATAGCAGAACAATTAACATACCTATTATTAAAGAGACACTTGCACTTAACATATGGACCCTCACTTACTCTGACTACTTCAAATACATACAAAGCATATATTCTTACGTGAATAGAGGTCAACAGTCTGGTTCCAGAAGGAGGGCAGGTAGGGGGCCCAACGATGGAGAGGGAGAGGGAGAGGGGGAGAGAGAGAGAGAGAGAGAGACACACACACACACACACACACTAGCTGTGGCACGTTGCAGGACTTCCGAAGGAGAAGTCCCAGAGAGGGCGACTCACTGAGCATGTTGGAGCCCTGATAAGGGCTAGCGACCAAGGACCATGAAGGGCAAAGAACTGATCCAGAGGCTGACCTTATATGCAAGTTTCCCTTCTTATTTATCCATGTTAAGGGGCTGTCTGCCTCTTACTCCAGAATGTTCCCCCTTATGGCTATCCATGATTGGGGTCCTTCTGCTTAGTCATTGGTGTGGGGTGTGTGCCCTGGCCGATAGGGTCTGGTCCACCCCTCCCTCTGGAGGGGCGGAGGCTGACTCTTTGCCCCTGGGTCACCCACACCCTTCTTAGAGGCGTCTGGTTGTCTGATAAGGCGATCTTCTCTTGCTCATATGGTTTAACTCTGTTATCAGTTTCTGACCTTTTGTCCCTCAGTGTTCCTAGGAGTTATAAACTATTCAGTTGTTTAGAGAACACGAGGTTTCTGCTCACTCTCAAGCATCATTTACTTCCTCTGACCAATTTTGACCATCTTGCTCCTAACACTTTCTGTTCTTTTAAATTGGTGAATGAATACATGTTCTAAATAATGTCTTACCTACTTTCTAGCATTCTACATAGTCTTAAATAACAGCCACAATGGGCTACACAGAAGTTACATTCAAAGTGTTACATACTTATAAATCCAGTGTATACTTTTGGTTACATTTCAACAAAGAGTGAGTTACAGTAACAGTCAATGTCTGTTCTGGCACATTTGTGTCAGAAGAAGCACTTCTGATTTGGTTACATTGTAGCAAGGAAAGTAGCATCTTTGTTAGGCCCAGGCCATATCATAACAGTCCCAGCCATTCCCGCAAAGGGAAGGAGCGGGACAAAGCGTCCTTCAGTACCAACCCTTGTGTTTGGGTGAAGCAGGGAGGCGAAGGGGTAATTTCCTTAACATGGAACTTTCCCAGACTCTGGTCAATAGATCTCCTCTTGTTGGTTCGCAGAGAGCTGACTCAGTCAAGTCAAGAATACAAGTCAAGCAAACTTTGTTTTCTCGTATAACTTATGGCTGTCATTGTGAGAGTGGTAATCTTTTTAAAAAATTTTTAAAGGTGGTTGTGAATAGGAGGGGGAGATGACTCTGAGCAAATCTCGCTTTGAAAATATGGTCCATTTGTGGAAAGCATTAGGAATTCTTGTCTAAATAGTATATTGGAAAATTGGGAGTCATCTTGAACCTCCCCACCCTTGGAAATACTGTTCAGTGCTGTAAATTTCCCTTTTTCCTTATCCCGGAGTTTGTTCCTTCCTTGTGGAGCTTGCTTGATCTGAAGCCTATTTTCTAAAGCCAATTGTATCTTAGTTCTGACTTTATAACTCTTCTCTGCTGCAAGCTCTCTTCTTTCTTCAACTATACATGCCTCCTCTTAGTTTATTTTCTGGAGACTCAACTGCTAGTCCTCTCAGCCATTTAACTATTTCTGCATTATCTTAGCGGGACTTTGGAGAATTTTGTTCCATTAATTCCTCTGGACAGGGGTAATGTTATGTTTTTTGGTGGTGGTGGGAGGATGGGTTGAGTTAATTATTATTTCCATTTCTTTGCTTTGTATATTTGTCAGGAGCAACCGGGTGCTTGCATAAATTTGTCCCACTCAAAGCTGCTGCTTTTAGCTCAGTTATCACCTTCATACCTGAGGAAGACTTCTGCAAAGCTCAAAAGCTGGCATTCTTTTGCCAACAGAAGTTAGTATAATATGCTATTTCACCTAAGAACATAAGTCGTGCCATACTGAGTCAGACCAATGGTCCATCAAGCCCTGCATCCTGTCCTCCGACAGTGGCCAATCTCAATCGCATAGGAGGAGAACCATCAGTCACAATGGGCAATCTATTCCCCGTTGTTCACTCCCCGCTCCCGACAGTAAGAAGTTAATCCCGTAAGCTACTTGGTTAATAGCCATTAATGGACCTACTCTCCAAGAACTTATCAAATCCTCTTTTAAACCCAGCTATACTACTGGCCTTGACAACGTCCTCTGGCAACAAATTCCATAAGTTAATTATATGTTGAATGAAAAAGTACTTCCTTTTTATTTGTTTTAAATCTGCCGGCAGCTAGTTTATTGGAGGGCCCCCTAGTTCTAGTACTATTTGAGAGGATAAATAACTGTTCCCTATCTACTCGTTCCACACCACCCAAGATTTTATAAACGTCTGTCGTGTCCCCTCCAGTCTTCTCTAAGCTGAAGAGACCCAGCTTGTCATGCCTCTCTTTGTACGGAAGCCGTTCCATACCCTTTATCATTCTCGTTACCCTTCTCTGTACCTTTTCAGTTCAGCGATGTCTTTTTTGAGATGAGGGGACCAGAACTGCACACACTATTCCAGGTGCGGTCGCACCATTGATTTGTGTAGAGGCATTATGATATTCTCTGTTCTATTCTCTATCCCTTTGCGAATAACTCCTAACATTCTGTTTGCTTTTTTGACTGGACTGAGGATTTCAATGTATTGTGGTATTGTCCACAATCGCTCCCAGATCCTTTTCCTGAGTGGTAACTCCTAGCTTAGTACCCAGCATTGTGTATGCATAGTTTGGATTATTTTTCCCAATGTGCATCACTCTTCACTTGTCCACATTAAATCTCATCTGCCATTTAGATGCCCAGGCACCCAGTCTCGTAAGATCCTGTTGCAGTTCTTCACAGTCTGCTCATGTTTTAACTACCTTGAATAACTTGGTGTCTGCAAATTTGATCACCTCACTCTTAACGCCCTTTTTCAGATCATTAACGAATCCATTAAACAGTACTGGTCTCAATACAGATCCCCAAGGCACACCACTTTTTACATCTCTTCATTGTGAAAACTGATCACTTAGTCCTACTTTTTGCTTCCTAGCCTTTAACCAGTTACTGATCCATAAGTAAGACACCACCTCCTATCTGATGACTTTTTAGTTTCCTCAAGAGTCTTTTATGCGGGACCTTATCAAATGCTTTCTGGAAATCCAGGTACACTATATCTACGGGGTCTCCCGTGTCCACATGCGTATTTACACCCTCAAAGAATTCCAACAGATTAGTGAGGCATGACTTACCTTTGCTAAATTCATGTTGACTCTTTCCCATTAAGCCATGTTTATCAACATGCCCAGCTATTCTGATCTTATTGATAGTTTCTACCATTTTGCCCAGCACAGACATCAAGCTTACTGGTCTCTAGTTTCCAGGATCTCCTCTGGATCCCTTTCTAAATATCGGGGTTACATTTGCCATCCTCCAGTCCTCAGGTACAGTGGCAGATGTTAGTGACAGGTTACAGATTACTAACTATAGGTCTGCGATTTCATATTTGAGTTCCTTCAGAACTCTGGGGTGAATACCATCTGGTCCTGGTGATTTGTTAGTATTTATTTTGTCAATTTGCTCTAGAACCTTCTCCAGAGTCACATTGACTTGTGACAGCTCTTCCAATTCATCACCAACAAAGTAAGGTGTGGGTATCTTCCCCAACATCCTCTGCAGTGAAGACCGAAACAAAGGACTCATTCAGCTTCTCTTCAAGGTCCTTTTCCTCCCTAATCTCCTCCCTCCCCCCCCAGTCATCTGATGGTCCAACTGACTCTCTCTAGCAGCCTTCCTGCTTCTGATGTAGTTGAAAAAGTTTTTATTATTAGTTTTAGCATCTTTAGCAAGTTGCTCCTCAAATTCCTTTTTGGCATGCCCTGATTTACTTTTTACATCTACTTTGGGAATGCTTATGCTCTTCCCTATTTACCTCATTGGGACTCTTTCAATTTTTTAAAGGATGCCCTTTTGGCATCCAATTGGCTCCAATGATCTCCTTCACCTCACCATTTAGCCACACAGGCAGATGCTTGGTCCTCTTCTTACCTTTCTTAATTTGTGGAATAGATTTAATCTGAGCTTTCAAGATGGTGTTTTTAAATAGTCTCCACTCTGCCTGTAGACATTTAATTCTTGCAACTGCTCCTTTAAGTTTCCCTCTAACTAGTTCCCTCATTTTTACATAGTTCCCCTTTCTAAAGTTATGTTACCGCAGTGGTTTTATTTGACATTTTCCCTCCTGTGAGTATGTGAAATTTGATTATATTATGATCACTATTGCCCAGCGGCTCCAGCACCATTACCCCTCGCGCTAAATCCTGCACTGCACTTAGGACTAGATCCAAAGTGGCTCCTTCTCTTGTTCGTTCCAGAATGAGCTGCTCCAGGAAGCAGTCATTTATGATATCTAGAAATTTTATCTCTGCATCCTGCCCCGAGGAGACATTCACCCAGTAAATATGAGGCTAATTGAAATCAACCATTATTACTGCATTTCCGACTTCAGTAGCCTGTCTAATCTCCTTTAACATTAAGTCTAACCTCCTCTCTCGTCTCATTTATCTTGTATTTGGGACCAAGATGGCAACCATATTCTAATCTAGAATGTCTACACTTTTGAGTACTGGTGTAATATGCTCCCGGCAGCCCAGTCCCACTAGGAGACAGGCTGCCGCATTCTGCACCAGCTGCAATTTCTGAGCCGTCACCATGGGTAGCCCCACGTAGAGTGCGTTACGGTAGTCTAATCGAGAGGTGATGAGAGCATGGATGACTGTGGCCAGGTCAGAGTCTGAACCAAACGGCCGAAGCCGTCGCACCAGATGCAACTGGCGGAAAGCACTCCTCGCTGCAACCTCCACCTGGAGATCCAGGTGGAGCTGCGCATCAAGGAGCACCCCCAAACTCCGTACCTGGGAGGTCAATGGAGGAGAGACCCCCATCGATGATGGGGGCCGCCAATTCCATCGCCTTACCCATTAACATCACCTTATTATTTATTATTAACAAACATTTATATAGCGCCAGCAGTGTACCTGGCACTTTACAAAGTAATAAATGTGTATAAGAGACAGGAGGGAGAGACAAGGGGTCTAACATTCATGAAGATGCGAGGTCTCAAGTGCACGTACTTGGCTTGGTTACGATCACCTCTGTCTTGTCAGGATTCAACCTCAGGTATGTGGGGCCTAGGACATTTAGGCCTTTGTAGGTCAAAACTAGCCCACTGAATTGTGTCTGGAAAGCTACTGACAGCCAGTTCAGACACTGTAGCAGTGGTGTAATGTGCTCCCGTTGACCCATTCTAACTGGGTAAGGGTCCCCAGGGGTGCATCTTTGCAGAGTCTAGCCCCAACGAACCCAAACCATGCAGGACCTTTGCCACAGGATCCTTTATTGGAGACCAATATAGCCTGTATACGCCTAGAGGGGCCCAGGGGCCCCCTCCTAAGGCCCCGCCTGACTGGGCACAGTCCCTCTTGGCCAGGTATCAAACCCCATAGTCCCTTTGTTCCATTATCAGGCTCAGGCTCAGACACCTACACCCTGTAGCCTGCAAGTTAGAGCCTCTCCTCAGGCTCTGCTGACCACGCACAGTCCTTCCTGAACGAAGCCAGCTAGTGAGGCAGAGCCCTTCCTACCTCCTGCCTCATCCACAGCCACCTTTCCTCTGAGCTTCAGGCTCTCTCTTGGAGCTTCTGGACTGGCTCAGCCACACCCAGACCAGCTGACCGCACTCAGGCCCAGGCTTTGGAGACTAGCCCAGCTGAGGCCCCTCAAGGCGGCATCCTGTGCCGCCTCGGTGGCTATGCCCTCCCAACCCGAGCTGCCTTGCCGGCGCATCCCCCCCAATGAGACACAGAGACCGTATTGGATTTTAAACTGGCTGCACTCTTTATTTCAATCAAAATTCAAGGCCGGTGGGTATTGCACAAGCAATCAGGGTCCAGTATGCTAGCTACTTAACTTGCTTATTAACACCGGCACTGACAGGGATGTGCCCTCCCTTGTCAGTACCCAACAACATAACGTAACGCCCCCCTTCAACAGCACCCAGGCTCTGGCCAAAAGGGGGGCCATCCCCAACTGTGGGGTTGAGTAAGGAGGTAAGTACCCGCAAAGCCAGCAGACCGTGCGTGTATTTGCTGACCCGTCTGGGCACCCCTCCCAGGGTGGTAACCCCAGTGCTTGCTGCGCCCAGCCTTGCACTGGGTGTTCTCTCCCCATCTCTTAAGGAGATGACTCATTCTAACCTACACTTACCTATTTATCCTACTGTAGCATACTGGACCCCCGCTGAGTGCGACAATTATTACCCTTATATTCGTCAATCCCAATCCTTCACGCTTTCTTCCTCCTTGTCTGCTTTTACTAGCAGAATTCCAATCTTTATACATGCTGGTTGGTTATGATTATAATTCACTCTGCCAATTCCTTAAATGCCAATTAACCTATTAAAACTATTCTGCACTGTTGAAGGGGCAAAACACACGACCCTCGATTGGGATAGTCGTCAAAATTCCCCTTCGGCTCCGTAATGGCAACCAGTAAATACCACAGTACTAGAGGTGAGGTGGGTGGGCTGCTTTGCTCAGGGTCTCGAGGCGAATGCCGCTTCCACGCGGCTAGCGCGGCTCCGCCCTCCCCGACAGGGGCGTGCCGGTCTCTCAATTCTGGGCGCGGCGCTTTGCGCACGCGCGCCCTCTCCGTTGCCGCAGCAACCCCGCCCAGGCCGGGCGCCATTTCAATTCAGCTGCATGACGCAGCCCCTTCTCCTCCTCTGTATCCCCTGATGGGGAGCACGGCAATTTCCCCGTCACCGCCGTTATGGCGGTGAAGGGGGCTTCTCTTAAAGGGCCAGGGCTTGGGCTCCCAGCCTGACCTGGCTACACCCACCCACCTTTGACAGGAGATGGGCTGCTGTGTTCTGCAGCTTCTGAGCAGTCATCAGGGGCAGCTCCACGTAGAGTTTATTGCAGTAGTCTCACATTGAAGTTATGAAACTAACCTTAAACAAATCTGGTACCCACTTAGAATGAGAGCTCTGAGCCAGAGCTATTAAGTGTGGTCCTACTTCTTTTTGTGATGTGTCCTGGTTGAAACATTTCCTTTTCAGATGAGGTAACAGCAGATATTGTATCAATTCTTTGAATAAGCTAATAAACCAATTACAGATTTTTCATGGTGAGCTGGGTGTCCAGCCTCCATAAACTCCTTTGAAAAATTATTGGAAACAAACTTCTCCAAGCTTTATTATTATTCAAGCTGAAATCCCTATACTCTCCAAAAAGTACAACCTTTGAATTCTATATAGGTACTCCAAACACACATTGCTCTTTATCTTCATTAAAAGCTCTTCTTGGAAAAATGTGCTCTGAAGTTTTCCTGTTGTCATGATTACTATGCCTTCCTACCTCTCTCAGCAAGCAATTGTATGCATGATTAAATGTGGCTAAGTAAAAATATAGTTATAATAATTGTCATTGTTCAGATCTGGATCTCTAGTTCATCAGTATCTTTCATAGATGGATGGATATATTTGCTTTTGAATAGCACCTAGAAACCACTTTTATCTCAAGAGATACTTCTTTCCCCTTCTCTAAATTGGGTTTAGTTACCCCCTCAGCAAGGGGCATTTTTCCTCCTTCCCCTGCAATGGATAAATATTATTTTTGGACCATCTAATCCAAGATAAAAATTGATTGAGCACTTCTTCCAAAATGTTGAGCTGTTTGCTACAGTCATCAAAGTAAAAATGCATCCTTGTCAGTTCAAATCAAACTCTATATGTTGAGTCAAAAGC
The DNA here is from genome assembly GCA_003113815.1 of Sphenodon punctatus. NCBI lineage: Eukaryota > Metazoa > Chordata > Lepidosauria > Sphenodontia > Sphenodontidae > Sphenodon > Sphenodon punctatus. The sequence continues at coordinate 609,597 of QEPC01007800.1, forward strand.
TGTTGCATGCTTTTAATGCTTCAGATGCCAGTTTTGGTTTTTGCAATAATAAAATAATTTAACTGAATAAAAAATTACAAACTTTTACAAATAACGTTGGAATAACTTCTAAGTTAACTTTTTAATGTTGATCTTTAGCACTACACTGCTGAGTATTTTTTTTTTTTTAAACCCAATGAGTTTCATTACTTAAGAACAACAATAAAGTAAGGAAATTAGAAGAATCTGTGCCTAGAGCACACTAGTTATTACTACAAGGGGTTAGGACAATTCACCTTGTGATATATTGGTTCTGGCTGCTGGCTACCATTAGTAATACTTCTGATGAAAACCTGTTTAGATTGCAGAATAAAATGAATATATTAAATACCTAGATTGCAGGCTCCAGTTCCACTGCACCACATTAGAGTTTTGTGTCCATTTCACCTACATCCAATTTTTCATTCTATGATTATTTTCCACCTCTGTAAAAAGAATTATTTTCTCCAGCTTTTTAAATTGCTTATTCCCTGACAAGCTTAGTGATATGTGACATTGTACAGTTAGTAGTTAAAGACACTTCCCTACCCCAAAGGGCTTACAATCTAAGAGACAAGGAAGTGGAAGAAGAGGGAGAGGTGAACATCCGGAGAGACAAGGATACATTCATGAGTTTGAGAAGATGCAGGTGCTTAACTTAGGCCGATTTTAGACGTGCAGCTGTGATCAGGCGCGGGACCGGCAAAACAGCCGCGGCGCTGTTTTAGACGAACCGGAAGCGGAAGTTGTGCGCGTGATCCGGGGCCGCGCATTCTTTGCCGACCGCGAGCGAACCACCCTGATCTCTCTGGGGTGACATACGCGGTCGGAAAAGAATGCGCGGCACCGGATCACATGCACAACTACCGCTTTCGGTTTGTCTAAAACAGCGCCCCGGCTGTTTCGCCGCTCCCGCGCCTGATCCAGCTGCACGTCTAAAAGCGGCCTTAGTTACAGGAAAGTTGTTATATTATTTTGGATATTGTAAAAACATTTGGTGGGAGAAAGGCATTGCCCTAAAGAGCTTTCAGTTGAATAAGAACAAGAGGGGAAATGGACACAAAGTGAGGCAGGGTTTGTATGGGATTTACCAGGTCTGGATTGTACCAGGTAAAAACCCAGTTTGTACTGCTCAGGGAAAACCTGTTTTTTTTCCCAGCTTGGGAAAAACTAATTGGTCCTAGTTTAAGGCTTTGATATTTTATATGATTATAAAACTGTCTGATCAATCCAAAGCAGTTTGCAGTGGATTATACCTAGTTAAGTTTTAGTTGCATTTTCAAATTGTGGTTATCTAGGTATGTACTCGTGGTACAGGAGTAGCAAATTATGAGATTGTGTCCTCATAATTTCTCACCGTGACTTTCTAGTCTCTTATGGGCTTTTGTGTCGTGAGCCTGTTCTTGCTGTTGATACTCAGGGTTACTCCTTGCCTCCCTGTGGGCTTGTGTATCCCATGCTTGCTGCACCTGGCAATACTCTGGATCAGCTCGTTGCTGTAGCTTATCTTGCCTTTCACGTCGTGTCTCTTTTTGGCTGTGTTTTCCTTGGCGGTGCCATCAGATAACAATCCAGAGGCAATACAGGGTCACACACATGACACAGGATCAGACAGACACGACCTCCATGTTCCCTAACCCTGTTCCCTCCCCTCTCGGCCTCTCCTTGTCTATTCCCTCCCACCCAGCCTCTGTTGCTCTCTGGCTCCCTCCCTACTGATTGCTCTGGCACATAGCACTAAGGCCCCTGGTCACTGGGCACCGTGACATCACACCCATTGTGACATGACCGAGCAGGAACCAGTAATGGTTCTGGAAACCAGTACACCCTCCTACCTCTGGAACCCTTTGATCCACAAACATGGGAGTGGGCATATTGGGCTTGTCTCTGCGAGACCTTTTAAACAAGGCATCACACATCTGGCTGGCTGATGTAGTACCGGAGATGATACAGGGTCACAGACAGACGCAACCTTCACATAAGGCATTCCCTACCATCACGCTTTACGTAAAGAATGCCTGATGATTAATACTACTTGTGTGTATAGTACCCTGTTGAGCATACTGTCATATTAGAACTTTGAGAGAGAACCTGTCAGTCCCAAATTAACGTTTGTTGACTTAGATTAAGAAATCTGGTTAATAGGCTTTCTGTGGCTTACAATTATAGTTGTTAATTGAATCAATAGCAAGTCTGTCTCCACGGCTGATGCAGAACAATCAGTTGCATAAGGGAGCAAAGATATGAAGTATAATTGTGAGTTGTAAGTGGCTGGCTTGGCTGGCACAGCAGAGAGGCATGTGCTGCTCATGTTCCATGAAAAGATGCAGCATTGCTGTGTGTATTTTTTTGCAGAAATCTGCTTAATATTAAAAGTACTCCCTGGCCTACTGAATTGTTAAACAGTTAAATTCGCCTCAACTCTTCGTTGTTCTCTAACCTCCTTTTGCTGCTCTTTGATATGCTGAGTTTTTACCCTGGAAATGTAGATGTAATCAGCACTACAGAAAGGAAAACGTTGCTTTTAATTCTTGCCTCTCTCGACAAAATCTGCAGTCAAGGAATGACATTTCTCCAAATTAAAGCTCTGTAGAGCTTAGGTGATCCCATCAGTACTTCATTCTTAGGAGTAGAGACTGGCTGGGCTGGGCGACAAAACCCCTATTGGGTTACTATTTCACAGGCTTGAAAGGTATACTTGTTTGTAGACCAAGTACTCTGTGATGGAAGATTTCTGCTACGTTGTTTTTGTATGGAGAGGCTGCAGATGGGGCACGCTGGGTGCTCTGGGGGAAATGGATTTTTTAAAATTTACTCATTAAGCCCTTCACCTGCTTTTGATGATTTTCCTGATGTGAAGTGCAGAAGCAAGAAGTCACTCACTTTTATGTTACAAGTCACACAGGGGGTAGGAGAAATAAATAGGGAGCTGTTAGAGTATTTGTTTCCATTCATAGTACTAGAATTAAGGGACACCTGAAGAAATTAACAGGCAGCAGGGTTAAAACAAACAAAGGAGGCATTTTTCACATTAATCATTATAAATTACTGTCCTGGAATATTGGAAGGTCAGTAATATAAATGGGTCCAAATTCAGTTGGATAAGCTTGTGGGGATAAACCCACAAATGGGTATTGGCTGTGTTGGTTGAAGGGGACGGGTTAAACTTTCTGAATGCCTGGAGTTGGGAGTTAATGTCAGGGAATGGATCCCTCCATAAATACCCGTTCTTCCTATGAAGCACCTAGTGCCAGCCAGTCGGAGACAGGATATTGGGCTAGATAACTCCATTATGACAACCTGCGTTCTTCAGATTGCATTTTCGTAGGTGTCTGTAATAACTGGAACAATGGTGCCTTCTCCTTTATTGGATACTCCAGGCCCTACTGAAATACTAACATTAAATATACGTTCAGGGTGCCTCGCCTGGCAAGACCTGGAATGAAACTATCAGAAGTTAGTTGGGCCTCCTCATTTGAGAGCCTTCCCATCTTTACCCTAACTCAAGTACATCAATTCTGCATCTTACTAAATAGCATTTGAAGTTTAGAAATACTGTTGACTTGGATGATTTTTATAGTTGGCTTCTAAAGTAGAGGAGCTTTCTTTGTAAAGAGGAATATTGAGTTAGCTTTTACTATTTAATGCTTAATTTTTAAAATATTTATTGTGCGATGCTTAAGAACATGTTCAAAATGATAAAATAGATATGCTATGAATTGAGTAATAGTTCTTAACGTTTATATAGTGCTCTCTGTTTGAGCCACTGTGCACTTGATCTCATTAATTTGGACATAGATGGATGTTGTTGGTACATAAAAGTCCTATGCTTGGTCTGAAAAATTCACATGGCAGCAATCTTGTCTTTAGATTTGTCAGTCATTCATCTCTACTTCTACACAATTAGTGTTCCTAATTGCATTTGACCTAGGGCTCTGTCTTGCTTTCTCTATGCCCTTGTTATGGGTGTAGAGTAGCTGCTAATAATAATAATAATTAATAATAATAAATTTTTATTTTTATATAGCGCCCCTGCCATATCACTCAGGGTGCTTTACACATAACAATCTAACACAACTTTTAATCCTCACATCAACCCTGTGAGGTAGGTCAGGCTGAGAGAATGTTATGACTGACCTTTATCTCTCTCTCTCTCGGCCAGTCACAGTATTCTCACAGGCTGACCTACCTCACAGGGTTGTTGTGAGGATTAAAAGTTGTGTTAAATTGTTAAGTGTAAAGCACCCTGAGTGCTATGGCAGGGGGCGCTATATAAAAATAAAGATTATTATTATTTGTCTTAAACCAGGCAAGTCTTCATATGTGTGAGATCTCATTGTGGAACTCCAACTGTGTGCCAGGAGAGAGATCAGGTTTTGTATGCCTCAGCCCTCAATTCTTCCAGATGGGTTTACTGTGAGAAGTGTGTGTGTCTGGTCCACTGGACAGGAAAATCCTGGCATGCTGCTGGTGGATGCAAAAGGCTGCTATCTTCTGACAGCAGCAACAGTTTCTCACTGACAGTGCTACTGCATGCTTACTGGGGAAGGCAGCCACTCTGTTGGGAGAGCCCAGAGCTGCTGGCAGACCAAGAGGGCTGCTTCCTACCACAGATCACTGAAGATCTCTGCCAGCCAGCAGCCTCATCCATGTGTCGCCCCAGACAGAGCAGCGCCAGGGCAGCTGCCAGCAGGCTTGTAGGGTGCTCTTGCTTTTGGGGTTGGGATCAGCTGTCTTTTGGCAAGAGTGTTTGAATGACCGATCCATGAATACAGTAGCATTCTAGTGGATGAAGTCCGGTAAGTCGGACAGAGGGTAATGCCTTGCATCGTCCACTAGGAGGCAGCACTAAACTGAAAGCGTCTTGTTAGGGAGGCTCTGCTCTCTCGCTCCCCAGTTTAGTGTCTGCCTATGAGCTGGGAGGAGCGGCGCACCAGGGCTCTGCTTCTGGCCCATCTGAGGGACACGAGGCGGATGCAAAAGACTTCTGGATGGCAGAGACCGCCAAAACCAGACGCCGCTCGGGCGCAGCACCCGCCGAGGCCCGGGATATTCAGCCGGGAGCGGCCCGAGCAATGGAGATAGCTGACTCGGTGCACGAGGACCAGAGGGTCTTGCGGAGCAGATCTGACTCGGAGGAGGCTCAGTCATCAGCCTCCCACCAAACAGTAAGACCCGCTGTGGGCCCAGATCCTACCCAGCACCTGCAGCTCAAAATGATGCAGAACATGCTCCAGGCGATTCAGAACCTCAGTAAAGGTCAGGCCCGCTGCCGCCGCCGCCACAGGAGAGAAAAATCCCCCTCAGAGTCTCAGTCTAAGCGAGCTAAGGGTGCCTCAAAAATGGCGGGAAAAGGCAAGCAAAAAGCTCCTAGAGGTGCAAAGAGGCACAAACTATTCCTTAGGGAGCTTATGGGTTCCTCCTCAGGGGATGAAGGGACCTCGGAATTAACGCGGTCTGAGGGGGAACGGCTCAGATTCCAAAAGGAGTGTTTCCCCTTCCCCGGCCTCTTAAAAGGAGAAAAAGCCAGAGCACCCATAAGGGTGGTAACCACAGGCAAAGGGCCGAGCGGGACACCTCCGGAGAGGAGGAGGATTTTTCCCAATCAGATAGCTCCCAGGTGCAGGAGGCCACCCAGGACCCAGAGCAGCAGCCTCCGGAGTTTAAGGAGTTGGGTAGGGAGCTCCCCTTAGGCTTAGGCCCCAAACTGTTATGGAGGGCCTCCCGGGTGCTGCGTATCACCCCCCAAAGCCCAGGACAAGAATGCTTCAGATTCTTCCCTAGAGGAGTCAGATTCTGACAGGGATTATATTCCCAGGCTGGACACTAGCAAGGGAGTCCAGATGGACGAAGCCTATGAGAAAATTATTAGAGCACAATGGAAACTGCCTACACGGCACTCAAAGCTGTCCAAGGCACAACAGACGCTGTATGCCTTCCACAGGAGCTGTGACGTTCTGTTCGCCACTCCTAGGGTAGATGCAGCCACCTCTTCCCTGGCCCGTCAATCGGTCTTCCTAGCTGAAGGGGATCTTCTGCCCAAGGACCTGATGGACAAGGCTGTAGATGTGGGTCGGAGGAGAAGCTATGAGGCCCTTTCCCACCTTCTTCGAATTGCCACCACAGCCTCCTATATCTCCAGGGCAGTGCTGAAGTGGTTTAAGCTCAGCAAGGATCCCGGGGTCAGTCCACCTATGGCGGACAAAATGGCCACCAACATTACTGTGGCCAACGCTTTTCTGGCAGATGCTGCAATGGACTCGCTCACATGGGGGGCGAAGGGAATGGCAGTGAATGTAGCTGCATGCCGCAGACTATGGCTGCATTCATGGAGGGCAAACACTCATGCGAAGAACCTGTTAGTGCATGGGTGATTCAAGGAGCCCAAGCTCTTCGGTTCTGCCCTGGATAAGGTCCTGGCAGAGGCTTCCACCAGGGATAAGAAGCACTCTTTGCAGCAGTTTTAGTCACGCAGGTCTTTTTTTCGACCCTTTCATAGGTTTCCAAATCCTAGGAGGGAATCCTCTTACAGTAGGCCCTGGGCGTCCTCTTCATACAGAGACATGTGGCTGTGGCCGCGGATACAGACCACCTATACCCTCTGCAGGAACCTCACAGCCGAGGCGATCCCCTCCTTCTGCTACACAGCATTCCTGACTACTCCAGCTCCTGCTGTCCCGGTACCGTCCTCCGGAGGCCTTCAGCAGCCTTCAGCAGTACTTCTGAAGGCGGCCGCCTTCAGCAGTACTTCTTGGCGTGTGAGGTGGCGACCACAGACTGATGGGTACTTGACGTGGTAGCTCGAGGCTACCCTATAGAGCTAAGAAAAACTCCCAGGGAACTCCTACGGCCCTCCCCAACGTCATCTATAAGCGCAAAACACGCCGCCATGACTGCAGAGATCCAACGCCTTGCGGAAACAAGGACAATAGAGCCAGTGCTGGTTGGGGAAAGAGGATCAGGACTGTATTCAATTTTATTTTTGGTCCAAAAGAAGGAGGGATCATGGTGAGCGGTCCTGGACTTGAAATACTTGAACAGATTTCTCAGGATCCAAAAGTTCCGCATGGAGACTCTGTCCTCGATAACCCTCTCCCTCCAATCCGGAAGCTGGTTAGCGTCGATAGATCTGAAGGATGCTTATCTGCACATCTTGATCCATCCAGCCCACAGGCGATGGTTACTTTTTCTCTACCACCAACACCATTGGCAGTTCCGAGCCCTTCCATTCGGCCTTGCGACAGCACCAAGGACCTTCACAAAGGTGCTAATACCTCTAATCACCAATCTCAGACTCCTGGGCATAGCCATGTTCCCTTACTTAGACGACTTCCTCGTCAAAGCCGACAGCAAGGCCCTGTGCCAGGCCCATGTCAGCAAGACGGTAGCTTACCTAGAGGGACACGGTTTCGTGATCAATTACAATACCAGCCAGCTGTCCCCCACGCAAAGGTTGGGGCATCTAGGGATCATTGTGTATGCTCAGCTAGGAAGAATGTTTATCTCCCCGAGCCGACAGGACAAAATCAGAACCTTGATTCGAGAACTCCTAGGCCAAACACAAGTATCTATCCAGAGACTGGCATGCCTTCTGGGACTCATAGTCTCATGCTTCGTACATCTTCAGTGGAGCAGGCTCCATGCCAGGCCTCTCCAGAGGTTCCTGAGGCCATTCCAGTTGCAACTGGCAACCAACACGACTGTCACTACCCAACTGGACCGCACTACTATCAGGTCACTCCGATGGTGACTAGAACCCAACCGCTTCAACTCAGGAGTGCAGCTGGACCCACCACATCAGGTGACCATATCCATGGACGCCTGCCTAAGGGGCTGGGGAGTCATCCTCAACCGCAGAGCAGTTCAAGGTCTTTGGTCGAACACAGACCAGAGGCACAGCATCAATTGGCTAGAGCTGCCAGCAATTTGCAGGGCCCTACTAGCCTTCGCGTGGGAGATCCAAGGGCGCCATGTCCAAGTTTTGTCAGACAACGTAACTGCGGTTGCCTATGTGAACCACCAAGGGGGGTCGAAGTCAGTCTCCCTCCACAGGGAGGCTACTCTTCTGTTAAAATGGGCCAAGTGCACGGTCCTATCCCTGTCAGCCCGCCACATATGGGGCATAGTGAACGTGGAGGCCGACTGGTTCAGTCAGGAAACCATACAGCCAGAAGAATGGTTACTGAAGCAATCGGCATTCCAGGAGCTGGCAACCAGGTTTGGGAACCTATCCTTCGACCTATTTGTGTCCCTGGACAATGCGAAGTGTCCAAGGTTCTTCTCCAGAAGAACCGCTCAAAGGCGGTGGCAGTGGATGCTCTCTCCCATCTGTGGCCAGCAGGCTTGCTCTATGCTTTCCCGCCATTTCCCTTGATTCAGAGAACTGTAGTCAAAGCCAAGATGGAAAGCGGACCGCCTGGTGTTGATCGCCCCTTTCTGGCCCCGCAGACCGTGGTTTGCGGATCTACTTTTGAGCCTCTCTGGGAAATTTCCCACTATTTTTTTATTTTCAAGGTAGTGTTTTTGGTGGCCATCACTTCGGCCCGTAGGGTATCAGAACTAGGGGCCCTTTCTATGGACCCAGCACTATGGAGTTTCAAGAGGGAATCAGTATCCCTAAGGCTGGACCCAGCTTTCATTCCAAAGGTGAACTCCGCGTTTCATAGAGGGCAGGAGCTGTCCCTACCATCCTTTTGCCCCCGACCGAGACACCCTTTAGAGAAATGGTGGCATGCTCTCGATGTTAGGAGGGCATTAAAGTTTTATCTGGATAGGACTGCTCAATTCAGACAGCCATCTTTGTCAACTATAACCCAAGGATGAGAGGTAGAAAGGCTTCCAAATCTGTGATATCTCACTGGGTTTCTTCCTGTATTCAGGAGGCCTACAGAGCGGCGGGGCCTCACCGGCAAGAATTCTTCCACATTCAACCAGGGCGGTGGTGACCACTTGGGCCATCCGCCATAAGGCCTCTTATGCGGAGATATGCAGGGCTGCCACATGGAAGTCAATGCACACCTTTATTAGGCACTATAAGATAGACCTTCTGGAATCTGCGGAGGTGGCGTTCGGCCACCGTATCCTTCAAGGGGCTCTACGCTAGTGCTCAATAGCTAGGAGTGTAGCCCGCAACTATCCCTCCCGAAACTGACATAACTGCTTGTTACCTTCCTCTGTTCGACTTACCGGACTTCATCCACTAGAAAGCCCAATTGGGTTCCTTAGCTGGAAATTGGGATTCTAGTTGATGAACAGGGAGGCAATTCGGCCCACCCAGTGCTGTTTCTTGGATACGGGGTACTCTCTCTCCAGATAGGCATTCTGCCTTCAGTAGGGTTAATTCTTATTTCCTTTTTTGTAGGCCCGAGAGAGGCGTTAGTTGTTTATCCATAGATAAGGAGGTTCTCTATTGTTTCCTTAAAATGTTTAGGTTCTACTCTACGGCTTTTGACAACTGTCAAACTGGAGAGAGCAGAGCCTCCCTAACAAGATGCTTTCAGCGTAGTGCTGTCTCCTAGTGGACGATGCAAGGCATTACCCTCTGTCCGACTTACCTCCCTCTTCATCAACTAGAATCCCAATTCCCAGGTAAGGAACCGAGTTGGGCATTCTCTTGCTTTCCCTGCAGCAGCCCTGTTTTGAGACTGGGACTGCTGCATGTGAAGGTGTGGGGGGAGAGGAGGAACCATTCATGTATTTCATTAACTTTATGGTAGCCGCCATAAGCACAAGAAACGTCTCCAGATTTTCAGAAGCAATTTTCCTGGTTTACACAAGTAGCCAATCCTGTGTTTCCAGACATGAGTTTGGGGCTACGGTTACATTACCAATATAGCATATGAAAGAGCCTCTCTTGCCTATGCTTGTTCAAATATAAGATATATATTGCTAGAGCCTTGGCTACCATTCTGTGCTGTGACTAACCTTAAAAAGGTTTGTGAATAATGAAAATGCTGCTGCTACTTAGCACACTATTGCTCATGGACTGGCTTACTGCAAGTTTGCATACCAATGAAAATTTGTTTAGATATGGAGCAAAGATGGCTGACCAGTGATTTTGGCCAATACTAACCGAGAACAGCACAAAAAACCTACCTTTATTAGTGGGTAACTTTAAATCCAAACTTTAATTAGCATGTGTTTTGATTTTTAGATATCTTTAAAAGTTCTTTATGTGCTATAGAAAGACTGCTTTTCTTTTTGGTTAACACACATTTGTATTACCATCTGAATAAAAAATCCCTTTGCTGTTTGATTTTTATGTCGTTTTGTTTTTTTTGGAACAAATCATTCCACTTCTCTTTTCTTTGTTGTGCAGCTGGAGCACCAGAGTTTTATTGCTTGCTGGACAGTAAAGCAGTGAGATGAGTTACTTTTGGATGCTTGCTTAGTAATGTTTTACTACAATTGTTAGGTTTTTCCCCTTCATACTTTTCAAATAAACCTCTTGTAATGGCCAAGAATGAACTCTCTCAAAGACTGGAGGATGTGGACAGGCGGCTATGGCAGCGGCGATTGGTCATGACTCTTTGGAGGGATATTACGTTAGAGCCTCCCACAACTGGTACCAAAGCCCCCTTCTTCAATCTTCTATCTTGCTTTAGAAATCTTTATTTGTTTTTCTGTGCAAGAGCTAATGCCCTCCCTACCAAAGTAATGGAAGGCCGAATCTTAAATATTCCTTTCTCTTTGCGGCTCTGTCCTTGTGACAATTTGGAAGCAAAATCCATGGGACATGTTCTTCTACGCTGTAGATTATATGATGATCTAAGGCTACACCTATTGACAGGTTACCCTGGAAGAACTCCTTCTGAGCTCCTACATATTCTTCTTACAGAATCCTCTAAATTTGTCTGTGAGGCGGTGGCAAAATACTTGACTCTGGCCTTCGCAAAGAGGGATAAATTTAATCACTTTTTAGGTATTAATGAAAATTAGGCAAATTAAGGGTAGTCTGCCTATAATTTTTATATATAAGATTTTAAAGGGAGTTTCCTGGTTGGTAGTATTTTTTTTCTTTTGGATACATTGTATTTTGTCTGTAATTTTGTTATGACGGTTGGTCCAAAACAATAAACTATATTGATTTTATATATATATATATATATATATATATATATATATATATATATATATATATATATATATATATATATATATATATATATATATATATATGATTCACTGTAGCTTAACTTTTTATTATTATTTGTTTATCATCTTTTGGATTGTTATTTTTTAAATTTTGATTTGATTTATTGATTTGTTTGGCCATAGGCCGTAACAAAAAGTAAACAGATACAATAATAAATTACTTGTCAGCATAAACTTAAAACAGAAACAAGAATAAGTAACACAGGAATATCCATAATTATACTGAAAAAAGAATATAAAAGTTAAAATTAAAAATTACATTTTATTTCCTTACCCTTCCTGGGGTTTATGGTGGCAACATTGATTTAATTATTATAAAATTCATTTGTTCGACTATTGCCATATACAGAGATTTACAAGGTAATCACAGTACATATATGCAACTTAGTCAATTAATTTTATAAGAAGGGATCCCATATTAATACTTTCCCACTTCTAATTACAAAGACCGAAAATAAAATTTGCACAGGAACAAAATAAATATGGGGGATCAGCCTATTTCATGGCCCTCATTTCTCAATACTATCTAGACCAGCCTCTTAATACCATTTTTTTCTTCAGAAGGGAGGCTCTAAAGCCAGATTTAGCAACCATCTTCGAAACACAAATAAATTTATCGGACAAACAGTAGCTTAAACGTTCGTCTGAACAAAGAGGGGGATGGGGACCTATCTCATCCCACATTTCCTGTCTGAGCATATCATATAAGGGGCAGAAAAGGAGGTAGTGGGCCAAATCCTCTACCTCCTCTGACCCACAGATACACATCCTTTGCTCAAAGGGTATTCCCACGTACCTCCCTAGTGTTACAGCTGATTCGAAACACTGAAACGGAAGAGCTGTAAAGGCTCTTCTATGCTGAAACTCCTGAATTTCTGACAAATAAGAACTACCCTGTATTATTATTATTATAGGTGCTCCGCTTGTTAGGTGTGTGCAAAATTTTTGTCTCTTTCGTGAGTATAATTGTAGCATGACCATTGGTCATGCTAAATATAAGGAAGAAAGGATGTTGGTCTAAACAGGGTGGGGTTGTCCCTTCCTGATGCCCATGAAAGGGCAAGGTCTCTGTGTGATTTGAGCCATTAAATCCATCCTTAATGGAAGCCCCAGCAGGGTTGGGTTAGTCTGTTCTTAATGCCCTTTGAAGGGCTAGGACATTTTTCTTTCCCTCCAAATGACCTTTGGGACAGGGACTATTCCCTTTAGTGTGTGTCGAAGGCATAGTTTGTATCAGATATATGTTCATTTATCTGGCTTGTGCTTGAGCTATTTCAAAGTTTGTTTGTATTAATTGTATTTATATGTGTTTTTTTCTATGTATATATGTGTTTGTTAGTCTAAGGTCGAATGGCCACGCAATAAAACTTGACTTGACTAGTAATGTGTTAATTTTTAAACAGTAGTTTGTTTTTTCCTACTACAGTAATACTATGTGTGGATCCAAATATGATTGCCTTTTAACAGGCAAGCAAAGTAAGTTGTTTTATATTGGATCATTTCCTCCTTAATAAGCAGATATGACAAGCTCGTAGGCCAGTGTTTTTGCACATCAGAACATTTCCAAAGTACTTCTGTGGCTTTTGGTTTATCTTTAAAGATCTCAAAGCCTTTCATCTTCTACAAATGGTGAAGGATGAGCAAAATGCAAGGAAATTCAGGCTCCACCTTTTAGTGAGCTACTTTGTTTTCTTGAGCTGATGAACAAAAGGGTAAAGACTTGAAAACTGATCAGTTGAAAAGCAGATTAATCACTGTACCTTTTGTCTGTCTGCGTGTCTCTCTCGTATATATTCTGGGCCCTATTTTGCATTCCTTTTGTCAGACATCGTAGAAAGGTGCCTACAGTAACTTGATCTGTGTTAGGGCGAGGGGAACAGGAAGGGACCACAGACCCGGAATAACCCATGCCCCACGCCCCATAGCACTCACCCCCTTACACGCTAGGGGGCTCTACGCAGTTGTTGGGGGAAAAACAACCCCTCAGGATCTAGATGACCCTGAACTTCCCAGACGAGAAGAGGCCAGATCATCACAGAGAAGGGAGTGTACTCACAACTCTCGAATACAGCCAGGTCCTAAACCATTCAGGGCCCTAAAAACCAGCAGTGCAATCTTAAACTCGATCCGTCACTCCACAGGCTGCGAATGCAGAGAACTCCGGGTGGGTGTAATATGATCACATCTGCCTGGACCAGTAAGCTGCTGCTGCATTCTGAACAAGCTGCAAGCAATGAATAAGCATTGCTGGCAACCCTTAGAAGAGGGAGTTACAGAAGTCAAGCCTTACAGTCACCAGGGCATGGTGTTACTGTGGCAAGGTCAGCCTGGGATAAATAAGTGTGGAACGTACGCAAATTGCATAGTTGAAAAAGCAACTTTAAAGCAAATTCCTGCTGAATGTTTGGTCATATTCACATTAGACTAGAACCTGTAGGGATGCTAGTGTTTAGTTTAAGGCCACTTTTTCCTGAGGCACTTAGAAGCACCTCTGGAGACTTGTATTCAAGAGGAAAGCCATGTGGGGAGTGCTTCCATGCTCCCTGCACTACTGGAAGTGACGTGCCTCCCGTTCTCTTCAGCAGCTGCAGACGCGGGCCTTTAAAAGAGGCGCGTTCTGTAGACCTCAGTTTTCAGGTCTACAGAATGCACCTCTTAAACACCCCACGTCTGCAGCCGCTGCTGAAGACGATGGGCTGCACATCACTTCCGGTAGCAGGGGGAGCGTGTAAACACTCCCGGTGCAGTTTTCCTCTTGAATACGAGGCTCCAGAGACGCTTCTAAGCACCTCATGTAAAAGCGGCCTTAATGTTATAGAATTGTTACCCAATTTCTCAAATACTGATTGCAACATGATCAGGCAGCAGTGATACTTGCTAGCTTAATTGTGGATTGAATTGATTTTTAAAAATGAAGTTCAGTTAGTGTTTGTATGCATGAAAAGGAATTATGCATGGGGGAAGGAGAACAGCTCCCTGGGAATGCGGGAGACATAGGGCGGAGCACACAGGTGGGAAGAGGCGTCCTTGCTCCCCTTCTGCTCAGAAAAAGCCAAGTGGGGAAGTCCCAGCTCAGCTGAGCAGCACGTGGGCTAGGGAGGTGCAGGGAACAGCAACTGGACCGGAGGAGCAGCAGCCCAGCAGTGAGGAGAGTCAGCCTGGGGAGTTGGGTAGCCCATTGGGTTGCATTCTGGGACCAGTTGCTGCCCAAACACAACTGGGGTGAGTCGGGCACCCCAGATTTGATGTGGTGACTCACTTGCCAGGTATCCAGTTGCAGTTGTAATACAGAATCACTAAATGTGCTTACATCCTGGTCAAAAATGGAAAGTCAGGAATTCTAGAGGCCTGTGCCCCAGCCCAAGCTTGATGGGATCCAGCCGGTCCTGTCAGGCTTGAGGTAGGGCAGGTACACCCTCTGCCCAAGTGCAGGGCTGGATTTTTGCTCAGTCTGCTGTGGAGTGCCGTGATGCAATGGTGCTCCATGGTAGCGTGATTGGACCTGATGCATCCAGGGACAGGCTGAGAATAATTCAGCTGCTTCAGGGCTGCATTTGGATCTGGCCTGGTGCAGTCAGGCATGGGCAAGCTTGGCTCAAATGTTTGGCCTAAGCACGGCTGTTGGGGATTAGGCCTTATTGGAATTTACAATGTCATTTTCCTTGAGATCCAGCAGTCCAGGGTTGATGGACTATCCATGTTCTCTCTTGCAGCCACTAACATAAATAATGAAGCTTTTCCCTTCCAAATTCAACCAAGCTCTGCTTCTCCACAGAGATGAACTCCTTCAAACCCCATTTAACCTACAATGAAGAAGGCATATCAATCTAGCCGGTGAGGTCAAACCAGAATGTTAGGTACTGGAGTCTCTCCCTACCCCCCTACGATTAGCTTCTCTGATGGAGGGAGAGCCTTTCACTTGAATTCAAAGTAACCCCTCCCAAGTGTGTTCTGGCATAGGAGAAGTCTCAGGAATGAGTCTCATTACAGATGGGTGTGCTGGTATAAGTAAGGTAATACTTCAGGAAGCAAAGACTTCAACCAAGACACACACTTCCTCTTCTTGTACTGGGTTTAGTGACATAAAATAGGGAATAAATACTTCTCTTTTGAAAATGAGTTTCTCTTATGCTAAGTTAGTCTTTACATCTCATTTGTTTGCATTTGTTTTTATTTTCCTTTGATTGTTTAGCATAGAATGTCAAAGTGCTTACAAGTAGCTTCTCGGTTTCTTTTCTTGTTTCAGTAGTCCTTCTTAATTTTATGGGTTTATTTTTGGTCCTCTACGTCTGTGGCAATTATTCCACAAACAAGTTTGTAGAGGCTCAATCGCGCCTCTGTTAGTTAAGGTGAGATGCAGTTCTCATTCAAAATCCAGCTATCTCTATAATTTATTAATCAGTAGAAATGGTGAAGTGGTGGGAATTTTTTGTTATAATTATGGTGTTTAAGGAAGAATGAGAGTTATGATGTTGTGAAGATATATAGACAGTTGTTAATGAAAGGTATGAGATTGAGTACTATTGATGTAGTTGAAAAGGATGTATCATAATAGTAACATTTTTAGGTGGTAGTGACATTGTTTTTCACCAATTTACCTTAACTATGAATTTAAAAGCAAATGTTTTTAGATGTTGGAATTACATAACTCTGTTGATTTCACTTCTCCCACATATCCCCAAATGTCTGTAGGATAAAGAACATTTGTCGCATCTGTGAAGATACCTCCTTAATAGTTTCTCTTGATTAGTCAGCCCTGTCTACCTTTGCTGAATTTACCCTGGAAAGAGCCATATACTTCAGGCACCAAGAAAGACACATTCTTGATCTAGAGGCTGTGTAGAACCTCTAATAAACACTTATCTCCCTCAAGCGCTGCCTTAAAACACCTTAATCTCAACCAACACAACACCATATGGTGCCAGGAATAAAAGGTTAGCAGCACTAAAAGCAGTAAAGAACCCTAAGAGGTGATGCTCTGAGTCTATACTAATACAGCAGACTGCTGTAAGAGGTTCAAGCAGTACGTTTTGCCTCTACATCTTGGCAAGTAGAGCCACTAAGAAACCAGATTAAGCAAAGGTGAATAGTTTTCTTACTATAGCTGGACCAGGATCACTAAATATTTGTAGTAGTCTACATTTAAGCCAGGAAGAAAAAAAAATGGAGCACTACTCTCCCGGGGGAAGAAAAAAAATCAAACTTTTGAATTACATAATGTTTATGGGGAAAGTTTTGAAGACTTTGTGACTGATCTCAAGTTGAGACATGTAATTTTTGCAGAGCTTGCAGACTTCAACTTTAGAGACCAGGTTGTAATGGGGGATTAGATGCACAAAGCTTGGAAAGACCCCTGGGAGACCCAGTCTTGCTCCTGGAAAAAGTAATCAGAATTTTCCAGATAACAGTTGTTACCCAGACCAGACTTGAAAGCTCTGGATGGAAAACAATGCACTGCAACAGTGAAGAAGATCATAAGTTTTCAAAACCACAGGAAAGTACAGCGGTAGAACAGAGCGCAGTGCTCCAAAGGGAAGTCGGCAAAATGCAACCAGAAAGAGTTTGTGGATAGCAATACAAAATCTTTGAATACCTTGTGATAACAAACATAAACCATAACAGTGTCCTGTCTTTGGAAATTTTTTGCAAATCTTTCATAGTATTGGATTTTCTTTTTAAAAGTTCATTTTTCAAGAGCAACGTGAGTTCAAAAACCTTTGAGTCAAACAAAGAGGCCATACCCTGGCCAAAGGTGAGAACAGCACCAGCAAAGAATTCTTCATAGGAGCTCCTCAAGAAACATCTGCATCTAGCATATAAACAGAACCTTTATGAGTTCTAAGTAGTGCCAGACTATCCAGACAATTTAAAATAGATAAAGCTCAAAGTTTATAACGAAGAGCTGAAACTCAGGTACAGATAAAATGAACTTGAATGTTTATAATGAGTTGAGAACCTGCTGGTCATGAGCCAAATCTGGCTCATGGATGTTTTTCATTTGACCCCTTTCCAGTTCCTAGATCTGCCCCATGCATCAGGTCCTTGCCCTCAAACAAAGAGTATACTCAGGGGAATGGGGCAGAGATGAGGGCATGATGCATTCCAGGATGGTACCAGTGGCGGTGCACCCCCCTAGGGCATATGGGGCAATGCCCCTCCTGGCCCCCCAGGAGTCGGACTTGCTCCCCCGAGCCCCAACACTTTAAAAAAAAAAAAAAAAAAGTGCCGCGGTGAATGTGCGGAGCCAGCTCGAAGAACCTTGTTTAGAGGTAGCAACGTTCAAGGTCAGTGCCTCCAAACAAGGTTCTTCGAGATGTGCCGACATTCTTACCGGTTGTGTGCGTGCGCACGCAACTGGTGACTCACAACCCCGCCCTCCTGAAGGCTTCCTAAGGAAGCCTTGGGAGGACAAAAAGGAGGCGTTCTCCCTTTATGTGGAATGGGCAGCTAGAAGCGCCGTCCATTTTGCATAAAGGGAACCCTGCAATGAAATAGTGCTGCAGGGGTAACACCCGGATTGGCTGCTNTTTAAAAAAAAAACAAAAAAAACCGCACCGCGGTGAATGTACAAAGCCAGCTCGAAGAACCTTGTTTAGAGGTAGCAACCTTCAAGGTCAGTGCCCCCCCAGATTCCCTGCCGGGATTGGCCGGCACGTCTGCTGGCCATGATGGCGGGATTCCGGCGGGGAATCAAATGAGTGATGACGTGACGGGGTGAAAGCCGCCCCGTCACGTCTGAAAATACCCTAAGCTGTTTCTCTTGTGTATTCCACCAATATCCAAATATTATTTATATTCTTTCTTTGAGCAGCAGAGATGGTGAGGCTATCTCTTTAAGAGCCATGCTGATTATTCAGCTCAGCCTAGCCTTATAAGTGTGTACCTTTTACCCAGGGAGAGAGAGAGAGAGAGAGAGACTAAGCCCACAGTGTCTGGGTAAGACCTCTAATAAAGCCCACCTCTCCAGCTGTCACTAAACTCCATCAGAATCCATCAAACACCACCCTTAGATGGACCCCGTTAGTGTATTTTCCAAGTGCTTCCCAGAGATTTTAAAATGAAAATAAACAATATTGACCTTGAACATTATTCCTTCACAGTCTACAGAAGAAAAAGCTTGTTTAGTTTAAGGGGTCAGGGTCTTTTATCTATAAGAGCAGCACTTTGAAGGACAGCTCTCTCTACATCTGTCTTTAATTTTAATTTTGAGGATCTTTATCTCTCTAGGAAAGTATAACTTTCTCCTGTTAAAACCTCTGAAATTATCCATAGCATTTTCCTGGCTGGCAAAGCATGTGCTGTTCTCTTCCCCACCCGAAATTGTGCCAACTCTCTGTTCTGTTGAAATTACCTCAGGTTTTGATCCCAGCATTTTGGGAGAACAATAGAACCTATTTTAGTCTCTAAAGAAGGTTGACCGTTCCCTCCCTTTGCATCTGAAATCCAACTGTTTTTAGATCTGTTCAGCTGCCTTGCTGTGCTAAAGTCACTTGTGTCGTGTTTGGAGCCACAGGGTGCCAAACCCTTGAGCATCTGTATTTCCCTGTCATACTTTCCAAAATCCATTTTGCTGCATATAATTCTGTGTTACATTGTTCCCCTCACTCTGCTCTGTACCCTGAGTGACAAGACCAGGGATGCCAAGGCAAATTCTATAGAAATGCAGTTCAAATAGGAGGAAAATGTCAGAAAATGATGCTGCTGCAACCTGCCTTCTCTTTGACATTCAGCTTCATAATTATCACTCTTCCACATGCAGTCACAGTTGTTGCTTAAGTTAGGTGCATCGGTTTTTATTTTTAGACAGCAGCAGCAAATGACGGAGGGGACAACCCCTGGCTTCTTGATCATAATTTTATCAGGACTATTGAGAAGCTTCTATGTGACCAAATTCTTGAGAGAGAGAGGGTGGTTGCTCTGTTGGTCCTAAAGGTAAAAGATGGAGATACGGTAGTGGGGGGCCTAAAAACTTGTATACTCTCACAAGCAGTAGTTGGCCCAAGAAAAGATATTGTCTCTGCCTCAAACTTATTGAGTCTTTTTCTTGGATGAATGTTGAAGAACGGAAACTCCACAGTGCTCCCCAAGTAGAACTATGACTTTGGTGCCAGTTGGCTGTGCCATTTTGTTGGTGCTGTGGTGGAGTGATTTATTCTGGAACTCCATGTTGAGGGACTCCCTTCCCCAGAGGCTCATCAAAGCTTGAGCAGTTTCTGAGGGTGACGTAAGAGTTTTCTTTTTTGGCTAAGTGTTTGGCTGACAGGGATAGGGGTTGCAGAGGGAGTCTTTAGGGGACATTTAACTACTTCTCTTTGTATATGTTTTTTATGTTGAAACCCACCCTGAACCTTGAGGAAAGGATGAAATAGAAGTTTAAATAAATAAATTCTTGGAATGCAAAGACTTGAGGATCCTGTTGGTTCAGAGGCTAAGTGGGTAATAACTTAAAGCATTAATTTCATTTAAATTCAATGAGAAGAGAGACAGGCAGAAAGCAGCTGCTGGGTGTGCTTTCCAGAACTAACTAGGTTTAATTGGAAATAACTGAAGGAGATTGGAGAAGGTATGCAGAGTGGCAGGAAATTATTGTATATGGTAAGAGATCTAAGTAATATTCCTTTGCCCTGGTGTTAGTGAATTGGAAGCACAATGCTGGTTTTTTTTCCTGAGCCCTTGACATCTTACATAGCTAGAGCCCTCCTGAAATCTGATCATCCTGTTCTGATCTGAGCTCAAAAGACTGGGGCCAATTAGGAATATGAAAGCTTAAGTTACTGGAGTTGGGCTGCTGGACCCCATCTAATAAGCGGCTATGTGGAAAACCAACAGCCATTTCCTAGGGAGACCAGTTTCCTAGCAGAAAGAGGACATGGGGAGAAGAGCCTGGAGGTGTCCCCCATCTTTGTGGTGGTTATCCATTTTGTAAGAAGTGGGAGCGTTGTATTGGCAGCATTGGAACCTATTGTTGCTTGAAAGTGATTCCCAAAGAAATGGGAACTGGATCCAGAGTTCTAAAGTATACTGCACCTTTTTTAGAATGAATAATGCAACCTGGCAGCCCAAAACTGAAATAGCAGAAATGCTGGAACATCTTTCTGACTTAAGATTTCAAGGAAAGGGTGGAAGAGAGGAGATCTGGGAATGTTGGCATGACCAGAGCAAGCTGGGTGATGTTATCCATTTTGAATGTCACAGTGGGAAGAGCTTTCAGTACTGTGTAACTACTCTGAAAACAAACAAAAAACTGTCTGCAAAGCAGGTAGTTGACCTGCTTTAGGTATACTACAGTTTTCAGTGGAGGTGACAGGGCACTTGGAGCTTTCAGCCAACATAGCAAATGCATCAGAACTTCACTTCCAACAAATGTAGCATCCCTAAGGAGCAGGAATGCCTGAATATTCCTCTAGTGGACAACAAGAAGGTGAGACAACTTTAGAGCATGATCCTCTGGTTGTTTCATTTCTTTCTTTCTTATATTTTTACCCCAGCCCCCTTGCCCATAGCAACTCAGGGCGGCTAACATGTTTAGTATTGGTAGCCCTTAGCGGAAGTGAATGGGGTTTGCATTGATGCTGAACAGAAGATTTTGCAGCCCATCTACGTAAGAACCTAAGTGCCATGCCGGGTCAGATCCATGGTCCATTGAGCCCAGCATCCTGTCTCTGACAGTGGCCAGCTACAGTAACTCGAGAGAAGTCAAGTACAGGTCATGGAGGTGTGACCCATCCTCTGTTAATCGCTTCCAAATACTGGTAGTCAGGGGTTTAAGCCCCAACTAGTAAACATTTATGGCTCTATCCTCTAAGAACACATCTAGTTTCTGTTTGAAGCTAGTTGTGGTGCTGGCTTTCACTATCTCCTCTGGCAACGAGTTCTACAACAGAATTGTCTGCTGAGTGAAAAAGTACTTGTAGGGTGGCGATGTCCAGGGATAAGTCCCTGAAGGATCAGGCCCCAAACAATACCAGTCTTGGGAACTAGCTACAAATTACAGTCTTTATTGACATATATACAGGGGCATAGTCCTTCAGACTGGCTATTCTTAGGCTTGGCTCTCGTCCATACTTGGACAGCAGTCTTGTCTCTCTCAGCTGTCAGTAGCTCCCAGCAGGGTTTCAGAATCACAGCGATCCTGCTGGAGCCTCCACAGCGTTGTTCACCCTTCAGCTCCCAGGCATAGAGTGACCTCTCCCTGACTTCAGGCTTCTCTTATGCAGTTTCAGAGTAGGTGTGGCCAGGCTCCACTCTCTTCAGCCTTAAAGGGCCAGTATTTTATTTATTTATTCATTTTTATTTTATTTATCAACTTTTATGCACTGCCCTTCCCTGAAGACTCAGGGCAGCTTACAAAAACCATAAAATTTAAAATACAAGCCCCCCCAGTATCTGCCCACTCTGTTGCTTCCCCCTTCAACCTGTTTCCAGTTCAGGCTAATGTCCATTCACAGGGCTGGCTTTGCCACACCCAGCACCAGTGGCGCCCTGCCTGGTGTCCACTGTCTTAACCCTGCTCAATCACATGGGGCATCTTTACTAGCTTACGTGTGTATTTTTTTGCAAAAAAACAAAAGGTAGTGGCTGTACGACTTTGCCTTTCTAGGACATTGTCACTGGCACATCGGCGAACAATGTATCCAAAGTACACCCTCCTACCATTTACTGTTTTTTGTTCTGTAAGCAAAAAACACCTTCAGCAAAAAACTACCCCAGGAATGCATTGACTTTCCCATGGGATACATTTTCTACCCCATCCAATGTTAAGTGTAGGGGTAGAAAATACACCCCATGTGTTTTTGCATAGAAAAGTGCCCTAAGGCAACATGTAAATATATCTATCAGCCTTGGCTGATGGCTCCGACAGACATTGCAGTCCGTCAAGCACTCTTAATGGCTCTTAGGAAGAGGCTGGCTACCCATAGAGACAAGCCCTAGGGAGTGGCAACCCACAGAGACACAGTGTCTCTATTTCCACAAATTACTAACCCCCACCGCACCCCCCAGTCACACACATGGGGACTGGCACCATGGTGCCAACCTCCCAGGAAAAGGGGCAAGGAGTGTTTGACCAATTTCCCAGAGGTTTTGTCTGCATGTAAGGGCCCTGCAGAGTGGCTGTCTGTTCTGCAGTGCAGGGGAAAAGGTGGGCAGAAGCCCAGCTATGGGGGCTGGCAGTATGGTGCCAACCTCCTCAGATATGTAACTGTGTGTTTGCAGGGCATGGTGTGTGTGGGTATTGTGAAACACACTTACTACTTTAACCACAAACAAGGATATAGGAATGGGATAACAATGAACTTGGGGTAGAAAATACACCCGAAGTGCTAAAAACATTTTTACAGTCATGACAATGGAGCAGAGTTAAAGGGCCAAAGCCCTTCCTGGCTGCGCACTGCTACAGTACTTCCTTTTGTTTGTTTTAAATCTGTCGCCATTTCACTTCAGAGAGTGTCCCTTTTGTTCTCTTATTGTGGGAAAGGGCAAAGAACAGTTCCCTGTATACTTTTCCCACACCACTCATGATTTTATAAGTTAGATCATATCCCCCTTTAATCACCTCTTCTCCAAGCTATACTTCCCTAACCTGTTGAGCCTTTCCTCATGGAAGTCAGTCTATCCCTTTTATCATCCCTATTGCCCTTCTGTGAACTTTTCCCAATTCTGCCTTTCCTGAAGTGGGACTATCAGAGCTGCACACAATACCTAAAGTGGGGTCGTATCAAAGATTTATACAGCAGCATTATGATATTTTTCCTTTCTGTACCGAAAGCCTCCTATTCCTTTAGCAATAATTTTATTTTATTTTATTTATTTATTTCATATATTTATATCCCGCCCCTCCTGCAAGCAGCTCGGGGCAGCTAACAAATTTCAGTTAAAACAATTTTAAAAACATTAAAACAATCATAAAAATCTTACAATAGAGTGCCATGGGGTTAGAGTGGAATGATGATCACTGGAAATTCTGATGAGCAGCTAGAATGACAAATAGGACCCAAGGCAGATGGGTGCAATGACAACATGGTGCTACAAGGACGTGGAATGACGACAGGAATTTCTGTGAATCTGCACCCAGGCTTCTCCAAAACTAGGAAGTATGGTATTTTTATTTTGCTCAGCCAGCCACTCGAAACAGCTCCAAGAACACTAGGAAAACCTCAGTTATCCCACATGCCTAACATTCAGTTTGCCTTTTTGACTGGTGCCGCACACTGAACCCATGTCTTCAAAAACTATCCACAGTGACTCCAAGATCCTTCTCCTGACACCCAGGTCAGAAGTAGTATCATATATGTAAAGTGAGGATTATTTTTCCCTATGTGCATCACCTTGCACTTATCAACTTCATTTGCCATTTTATTGCTGCTTCACCTAGTTGTGCGAGATTCCTCAGTTAATACCCAGGCAGACAGTCTTGAATAATTTGGTTGTCGTCTGCAAATTCAGCCACCTCACTCTTTACCCTTTTTCCAGATCATTAATGAATATGTTAAACAATACTGGCCTCAATAAACTGAGCAAATGTAAGAAGCATACTTTTTTTTTGTTAGGGAGGAGGATTCCAGTCAATTCAGTCCAAGGAAGAGCATCCCAGGAAAAGGCGCGTTTTTGTTTGTTTGTTTGTTTGTTTGTTTTTAAACTCCTAGGTGTTTTACTTTACTTGGTAGCTGTAACGTGTTTGAGTTGCTATGGGAATTTTTGAAACCAAAATGGTATCATTTCCTGCGAGACCAAAAGTTTGTGTGTCTGTCTATATATGTAAATATATATGTGCATTAGATTTGTTGTTTTAGAGTGCCTGAAGCAGTACAGCTGGTTACAACACGGCCATCTTTTAGGTGGCTATTGTTTTGACAAAATACAGGAAACAGGAAGTAGAGTTCTGTCTGGGATAAGATTAAGTGTAGAGGTACCAGTTTATTAAAGGGATGGTAATCACAATTCTTAGTTTTGATATTCGCAAATCATCCTACTTCCTTTTGCTTGATTGTGTTTGAGCGTGTGCCCCACAGTTTACTCGAGTTGTTGTTGTTGTTGTTAGCATTTATACAGCACCAGCGATGTACCCAGCACTTTACAAAGAATACAATAGACACGGTCCCTGCCCGAGGGCTTACAATCTAAAGACATGGGGAGGGGAGACAGGGAAGGGGGAACAGAGGGAGAGACAAGGGATGCAACATTCATGAGGATGCAAGAACTCAGGTACCCGTTCTTGGCTTGGTTTCAGTAAATTGGGAGTTTGCAGATAACAGTTGGGGGATAATCCTGGGTGGGGATGCTTAGCAGGAGTTTGGAAGGGCGGAGCCAAAGAGGTGGGTTTTGAGGAGCGACTTGAAGGTGTGGAGGGTGGGGGCAAGGCGGACGAGGGCAGGGAGGGAGTTCCAGGCGTGCGGAGCAGCGAGGGAGAAGGGATGAAGGTGGTTGGGGGAGCAAGGGAGGCGTGGGAGGGTGAGGGAGGGGATGGAAGAGGAGCAGAGTGCTTGAGCAGGGATATGGAGGGAGATCAGGGCAGAGAGGTAGGGGGAGCGAGGTTGTGAAGGGCTTTGTAGGTGAAGACGAGGAGCTTGTGCAGAATACGCTCAGGAAGAGGGAGCTAGTGGAGAGAGGAGAGGAGAGGCTGCACATGGTCAAAGCGACGGGCAAGGTGAATGATCCTGGCAGCAGAGTTTTGAACAGAGATGAGGGAAGAAAGATGGGAGCGGGGAAGGCCAGAGAGGAGGAGGTTACAATAGTCAAGGCGTGAGATGGCGGGGGCGTGGATGAGAGTTTTGGCAGAGGCGATGGACAGAAAGGGGCGGATCTTGGCAATGTTGTGGAGGGAGAAGCGGTAGGATTTGGCCACGAAGTCAATGTAGGGTTTGAAGGTAAGCAATAGGGGGAGAGGACTTGGACGTGATATCCAGGCAGATCTTGTCAATCTTAGAAGTGAAGAAGAGAGCAAGATCCTGAGCGGAGAGGGAGGAGGAGGACAGGGGGGTTTGAGAAGGGAGTCAAAGGTGGAAAAGAGGCCGCGAGGGTCCCGGGGGCAGCACTCAACGTGGGAGGCATAGTACTGCTGCCTAGCGAGGGAGCTAGCAGAGTTGAGTGATGAGGCAGAATTTGAAGTAGAGGAAGTTGGCGTGGTAGTGGGATTTACGCCAGAGGCATTCCGCAGCTTGGGTGCAGGAGTGGAGATGTCGAATGGTGGGGGTGAGCCAAGGTCGAGGGTTACGGGAGCGAGCCGGGCGGGAGGAGAGGGGGGCAAGGGAGTTGAGGGTGGAGGCGAGAGAGGAGTTGAAGGCGGAGATGGCAGAATCGGGGGAGGAGGAGGAGAAGACGGAGGGGAGAATAGGCGAGAGGGAGGAGGCAAAGTTCTGGGGCACAATGGCCTGCAGATCACGAAAGGAACGGGGAGATGTGGAAGAGGAGGGGGAGCAGTGGGAGAGGTTGAAGGAAGCAAGGAAATGGTCAGAAATGGGATGGGGTTTGAAGGAGAGATCGGAGACAGAGCAGTTCCTAGAGAACACGAGATCAAGAGAGTGACCATCAGTGTGGAAGTATTGGAGTTAAATTGACTAGTTCCACACAAAAGCAGGGCATTATTGTAGGCCCCTAGAGTGGGGATTCTGAAGTAAACTAGGGTTCTGTCGGTCAGATCTTATCTTTGTGCTTAAGACCAGCTTTTGTCCCAAGAAAAATCATAACGGTGCTGAGAAAAATAGATTTTTTAAATAATAGGAACATATGTTTGGCTTTTTTTTTTTCTTAAGAATTTTCTTGCCTCCTCCTGACACAAAATCAGTTTCCAGCCGAGAGATGATGCTTATCTCAAAAAGGCACTGGCCCCCATAATGCACCTAATCCATTTGTTTGCTACTCAACCATGGAGTGTAATCTCAGCTTGAGCCAAGCTGATTATTAGCTTCCTGAACTCTTAGGACTCTCTGTTAGTGCAAATTTGCATACCTCCATAGAAGTGAACAGAAGTCAATTTACACCTGGCCCTTATAGTTGTTTAATCTTAATTTCTTTTCAGTTTATTTCCTCCTCTATTTTTATATAACTGTTTGTTTAATATTAATTAGGGATACATTGAGGGGAGAATAAATGGCTCAATTTCCTTAAATTTCTGTAGCATTTGTAGGACTGAGTGCAGTAAAACAGGAAATAAATTTAATTCTTTGTAGTAAATGGCTTCTCAGTTCAAGGACAATTTCTTCCTGTTATTCCAGGTGATTAATTCATAGATCCTGGTAGCATATTAATTTCATACTTTCTCCAGTGGGTTGAAATAAGCAGTGTTTTCTTTTTCTCTCCCTTGAAATTGCCTGCCTGCAACCAGATAGTTTTTGTTCATATTGAGATGTCTCTTTGAGATCAAGTGTTCTGACAGGTGTTAGACCTAATGGCTCATAAGTACCTGTGAGTGATCAAGTCCCCATTAGCTGACTGACAGTGTTGGCTTTTCTTTCAAGCATAAGCCACCTCTAAGTATGTGTGCACACATCTAGGCCGCTTTTACACGCGTTGGGGGAAGCAATCACACAGTCAACACTCTGCAGGTGGTGTTTGTGTACAGTGCGACATTTTTGACACGGATGTGAACACCCAACGGACCCCCGGAGAACATGCTTTGTACTCACCTGTTTCTTGTGGATTTGTTTCCGGTGTTGACGACGAACACCCTGTCCCCATCGCGTGTAAACATGGTGCGCGGCGTGTTGGCACCTACATCCGTTCACATGACTGATTAGACTGCAACGCAGGGCATGAGGGTTGTTTTCCGGAAGTGTAACCGGAAGTAGTTGCTGATGAGTTCGACATGCGTTTTTTTGCTGAGCGGCAAATGGTCAACTGTCACAAACAGTGCCCAGAGAAGCTGGCCACAATGGCAGAAGGTACAAATGCACCAGCGAGCACTGGAGGATGTGCAGCGAAGCGAGGGAAGGCGAGGGCCTAGCCCTGAGAAACAGAGGCAACCAGAGCCTTCATAAGTATTTGGGGGAATCCCGGTGTGCAGGAGCTACTCAGAAATGCACACAGGAATGAGTCCATTTTTAGACAGATTGCTGAGGGCATGAGGCAAATGGGATAAGAGTGTGATACGCAGCAGTGTAGGCAGAGACCAAAAGACCTCAAAAGGGGCTACAAGGAACTAAAGGACCATCTAAGCAGATGTGGAAGAGGTAAAAGAACTGTCCCTTTTGAGAAAGAATTAGCTGCAGTTTTCCACAGAGATCAAGCAATTGACTCTGATGTGTTAATCGGAAACTATGAAGATGCTATGCGTCCCAGGCGTGAGGTACAGCCGCACGAGTACCAGTTACAGCAGTTACTGGGTGATGGTAATGTGGATGGAGACAATGGCAACCCACAGGGCAGGCTCGCAACTCAAATATCACACTTCGATCTCAGCCAAGAAAATGAGGATGATGAGTGGACCTATGAGTTCCTGACACTGACTCTGATGGAACAAAGTTGGTGATTATGCAAGGGGTAATCCTGATGAATCTCAAGGAACTAGCCGGATGGAGGGCACAGTGCCAGAGACAGGTGAGTTGTTGGTGTTTGTTTTTGTGACGTTAATGTGGGCTTTTATGCAGAGTGCATGCTGTATGTATGCTTCGTAAATTTGTTGGTTCGTGGTTGGGGTTGGTATGGGGCCATAAATGTAAAAGTAAGTACAGGTTTCCATCAGGCTTGTTTTCTTATGGGAACTTCCTTTGCGATCCAAAAGGTGTACCTCAGTTAACGAACCTCCCACACATAACCCCTTGTTCCATACACAGAGAAAAAGAAAGGCAGATATATAATTTTATGTCCTAGGAAGGAAATGAGAACATCTGCATCTCCGGATTTATTTTACTTGTCTTGTTTTATATTTTACTGTACTTTAGTGCCTCCAGAAGGGAATCATAACTCTGAAGAGGAGCTAGAGGACCCACAGCAGGTTGATACGCAAAGAAATGTTGTCGTACTCCCTCCTCGTAATGCACGGCTGCCTGCATCGGGCACAGGAGCTGAAAGATCCAGACGATTTCGTCAGAAACGATGGCAAAGGAGGGACGACATTGCTGAACGCATGGTCAGCGAGGCAGGGAAGCGTGCTGATACCCTTCTAAAGACAATTCAAAATATGATGGCCGAAGAGCGGGAGATGCTGGCTGAAGATCAGACGTTGCGTCTAGATCTGCTGCAATCGGATAGACAGTTTTATAAAGATTTACTGGAAAACATGGACATGATGTGGTCAGATTTAAAAAATGAATTTGTACAAGCCAGTCGCATGCAGGAGCAGTTTCAGCAGCAGCAAGATGAGATGGCAAGGGAGTGTAAGGAGGAGCTGTGAAGATCATCTGATGCTGTACAGCACCTTGCATGGGCCATATTAGAAACACGACCACAGTTAAATTTCAGTAGAACATCCCTGCCCATTCCTACACAGTATTGGCCATCTTTCCCTGATTTTCATGTGCCAGTCTCTGATTTGCGGTCCCCACTCACTGATTTGCAGGCCCCACACCCTGATTTGGATGCACAAATCCAGGGTAGTACCATATGTAGAAGTGTAGCCTGTTACCTCTAGGGAAACACCTGGTGTGTATGATGCTGTTTATAAGGCAGCACTGAAGGCAAATAGAGCACGTGTGCTGCAGGGTAACCAAAACCATGTTGCCTCCTCTGAAGTAGCTGCTGAAACAGCACCTGCTGATGGTAATGCCAACATGAGGGGAGGGAAAAGTGGCCCATCCAAACAGAACATTAATGTAAGCTTTAATGTACCCTCTGTAAGTACTAGGGGCGGGCGTGCCGGTAAATCCGGTATCCGATAATGCCGGTACTGGGCGTACCGGCATTATCGGATTCTACCCGGTAAATCCGGTCCAGTTACCGGATTCCGGGTACCGGATTTTTTTACATTGCAGCCATTTAAATGAATGGCTGCAATGTAAAAAACCCACCAAAAAAGTAAAAAAAAACACTCCCCGAGTCCAGGCTGCGCGGGAGGAAGTGGGGACACTCCCCACTCACCCTGCCCAGCCTGGATTTTTAAAAAGAAAAGAGCCCCCCCCCAGCGCCAGCGGCCGCGGCGTCCCCGCAGCAGCCGGTAAGTATAGACCTGATCCCTGGGGGTGGTGGTGTTTAACACCCCCCCAGGGATCACCCCAACTACAAGTTCCCTGACTGTACCTTTGACTTTCAGCTCCGGGTGCGGTGGCGGCGGGCGGTCCGGCGGCCTCAGCGCCGGCTGTGGCTGCCGGCGTCAGAGACGCTGTAGGCCTTCCGGGGAAACCTGGAAGTTCCCCGGAAGGCCTAGAGCGTCTCTGACGCCGGCAG
>QEPC01007800.1:639162-695152 GCA_003113815.1 Sphenodon punctatus
ACCCCCAGGGATCAGGTCTATACTTACCAGCTGCTGCGGGGACGCCGCGGCCGCTGGCGCTGGGGGAGGGGGATCTTTTCTTTTTAAAACTCCAGGGTGGGTGGGGGGTGTCCCCCCTTCCACCTGCGCAGCCGGGGAGGGGGAGGGGGGAGGAATTTTTTTATTCCATTGATTTCAATGGGGCCACAGTGCCCCATTGAAATCAATGGAATAAAACTGGTACCGGTATACCGGATTTAATCCGAGAATCCGGTTTTTTGAGAACCGGAAACAGGTAAATCCGGTATCCGGTAATGGCCCGGGGGTCCCAAGTCTAGTAAGTACTGTGGCTGATGAAACGGCTAACATTCAACCAAACGCTGATGCTGGAGAATGCAGCAACACAGCATGCATTGCCCCAAGAAGAACAAAAAGACAAAGGAAGAAGCTCAACTGTTATGATGTGTCGAGGACCCTACGCATACCCACTGTTTAGAATCCCTGTGTTGTTTTAAATTGCAGGGCATGATGCGGAAAAGGCCGAAAATGTATAAGTACTAGAATGTTTTTTAAAAATGCTCTGAAAAGGCTGTGACGCATCTTCATATGTTCCAAAAAACACCTCAGGGTCAATAGGTGTATCAGTCTTAAACAAAATATCCAGCCAATTATATCTCAGACGGAACTATATCTGTATGTAGGTCCTGCCGTGTATTCCTGCAACAGTAAACGTAACTTTTACTCCTTTGATCGGTGAGTCAAATCTTGCCTTCTTCTTACCTGTACAGGGTATTATGGAAACATCCCAGTAGAGGCAGGTTGGGGACAGGACTGGCACACTCAGAGCATGCATGTTTTTTTCATTCAGTGGCGTGCTGTTTTTCATAGACTGTCGTTATGAAAACCCCAAACACAACCACCTTTACTTTTCCAAATACTATGTGGGATATCAGGATGGCAAGAAACGTGAGGTCATGGATAAACTTTCTTTACTCCAGACATGTTTCTCTACTGCACAGTGCCTCCCCGCCCTGTATCAGGTAGTACAGAATGTGAAAGAAAATTTTGTAAATGAAAATATACATAATTTCCTTAAAATGTTACAATTGTCAATGATGTTTGTAAGTTGCTAAATGTGGTTTCCAGGTTTTAAGTTCAGGTTCAACACCATTTTGGATCTTGCATTTGATGTCCATTAAATCAATAAATTCATGTTTCGAGATCATTAAATTACAAAAGTGTCCTTATGGTGTCTTTGGTTCAACATGCGAGCATGTGTGTACATGTGAAATGTATGTGACCATATCTGAGTTTGGCAAGGAGAGGAAATCTGTAACGCTCTGCAATGAATGTTTGGGTGCATGGCCGTGTATCATTGGAATGACAGCCCCCTGGTAGTCAATTGATGTCCCAAGTACTTTCACAATGGATGTATGGACTAGGTCTGGTGATCTTAACGATTGAACATTCGAGAATGGATAAATACTGAAGTGATTAACAGTTACAAGCAAAGATTAAACAGCAATGCCATACTTTTTTATTCATGCTATTTCAACAATTGGCAACAAGCAACTTCGTAATAGGGGTTAATACAACAAACACTTCAAACCTAACATAACATCACTTCATCAGGTGCAAAACACATATGCACTTTAGCATGTGGTGAGATGGCAAGGAATAAATGAAAATTATTTATCAGAATAACGGAAACAGTAAATACGATACAAAGCAATACCAAATAAGAGAAATAAACTATGGCTATGAGAGAATATTTTGGAAAAAGTGCAGAAGTAAAAACTAATAAACACATTATAAATTCTGAATGTAAATATAACAAGAGTAAAAGTAAAAAATAAATCTTTATAATAAAAAATATAATAATGTGTGAAACAAATTCAACAACAGCGAAATAATAATAGCAAATCAGCCAAAAAACAAATAGCAATAAATACAACATATTCTAGTAAAGGAAAACAATATTAGCAAAAAATTATAAATGTTTGTGTGCAATAAATAATACAATTTAGTGATGCAATATAACACTGCAACATAAATACAAATACAAAATAACACAAATTACAAATTAATAATACCAAAAACATATAGTAAACCTCTTAAGAAATGGAAATCATATTACATACAGGAATAAATAAGAATCACAAGCAATAACTATGCAACACCAATCATAAATGATAAACAAAATTGTAAATACAGCAAGCCATAAAATGGGGAGACATAACACATTAGCTTAGGGAAGACCTTGCCATCGCCCTCCTCAACCTCTGCTCCAATGAGCACTCTGGGCTCGCGATAGAGCCTGGACTCAAGACGTACAAGTGCTGCGGCGTTGCTTTGTGTAATTTCCATTATCATGTCCAACCTTTCATTGAAGCTATGCAGCATCTCCATAGTCATATGATCTGTGCAAATAGTAAACGAACAACATAAAGAATTTTTTTTGAAGCAGTAGCAAACTTCCCCAACTGCACGTGCAGGCACTTGCATGCATAAATGTATATTACTTCAATGAAATAAATACTTACTTTGAAACTCCGAGACACTCTTTGCCAGCTCCAGGTTGGCTACCAGTAGCCTTAGCTCATCAGCTACTGTTGCGAGGAGAACCGCAATGTCGGGACCTACAATATGTGAACACACAGTCCAATTAGTTTCTAACCATTGAGGCATGATAAGATGGTACTATGGAGCTATGAAATGTTTATGTAATAGATAATGCATAAACAAATGGTCCTTACTTGGGGAATGTGCTTGGAACGCCGCCATATCTACCCGTTGCCTACGCACTGCACTACTCAGGTCCCCGTTGCAGCACGTGAAAGAGGTCTCCAAAACTTTTAAAGGCACAGTCCCATATTAAGTCGTCTCCAGTTGAAGCAAGAAAAACCAACTGGTAGAGACACAACAAACTTTACAAACCGTTCTCGACATTAAAAAGGTAAGGTATTCTGTAACAGTGCAAACTGGTGTTTATGAATGAAAATGTGGCATCGCTGTGTTTCTGGCATCACTTAAAATTGAAATTAGAATGGGAATTTAATCCAGAGTATTGTAGGGTAGTCCATGAAAATTATGTAACAAAATGTTCATTTTCTCTCTAACTTTGCTGCCTTTTTTTTCTCTCTGCCTCTGGATTTCCTGCTGGAAAAATAGGAATTGGTTCGAGGAAGCGAGGTGGATCTGGGTTGTGTAGGCAGGCACCATTTGTCCTGCATATGTTGTGCATTATACATACAGTGCATATGACCACTGGTGCAAACTCTGTCCTGATGTCCAACCGAGCCAGAAGACCTCTCCAAGTCCCTTTCATAATCCCAAATGATCTTTCGACGATTAATCTGGCGCTACTTAGCTTCTGGTTAAAAAATATTTTCTCTGGGGTGGTTTCCTTTCTGTGTATGCATTCATTAAGAATGTATGCAGAGAGTAAGCTAGATCACCTATTATGACGGGCCTTATATTAACTCCATCTATAGTGACCTGCCGCTGTGGTCCAAAGTTGCCAAGCCGCAGGTGTGAAATAAGTGTTGACCTAAATATTCTTTCATCATGAGTGCTGCCAGACCAGCCAGCCACTACATCGGTAAAGCAGGCTTTGTGATCCACCAAAGCCTGCAGAACAAGGGTGTTCACCCCTTTTCTGTTTATAAATTCTTTTCCTGCATCAGGGGGGCAAAGTATCTGCGCATGTGTTCCATCAATAGCCCTGAAACAGTTGGGGAAACCTCTCAAATCCTGCAATTACTTCCTCTGCCGCCACTAGCTGGATTACCCATTCGAGTAGCTCTTCCTTAATAGCAGTACACATGTCCACAAAATTTTTTGCTGCAGTTGCTGTCCCAACACCAAAGGTATGCCCTATGGACCAAAAACTGTCAGGAGTAGCCAACTTCCATAGGGCAATAGCGAGCCTTTTATTCACCGGTATACTGCTCCTCATAAGTGTCTCTTTTCTTTATTCGGTGCTTTATGCAGTCAAGAAGCTCATAAAATACAGTTCTGGTAATTCTGAAGTTGGCTTTCCATTGCTCTTCAGTCCACTTCATGGGAACTGTCTGCCACCACACAGACGACTTGGATGACTGCCATTGAAGCCTCATGGTAGGCTTCACAAGTACTGCGCCTTCAACGACCGCTTGTACACTATTCAAAATATGTATGACAGCTGTCATTAGAATAGCGTTCCTTCTTTCAAATCCCCGAAAAGTTCTCCTTGTCATACGATTTAGAGAGTGGCGGGACAGGAATAGTGTAATAAACTGCTGTCTTAAAATCGCCTTTAGGAAGATTAGACCGATCCGGATCCATGTTCTCAGCAGAAAGAGAGAAGACATTTGTCTAATTCTACCTAAACTATTGCCATTTCCTGCACTTGCACCAAGTGCAAGACTGCATAAATGGCCCTCAGATATAGCCACGGGAGATCGCTTTGATCGTACATTGTACCTGGACCAGAGGCGCGATAATGGTGTGAACTGCTGTCAGTTTCAAGGAGCTGTCAAACACAACATGCAGTGATTGGTTCGGCTCCTATCAATCATAGCAAGACCCGCCTACAATGTGCTACATCAGATGTGCCTTCGCACACTTCCTCAACGCACAAGACAACATGATATCATCTGGTTACTCGGAAACCAACATGCGAAATGATTCAACACACTGTCAACACTTCACCATCGTCGTGTATAAAAACCGACCCAAATCAGGTGTTTGTTTTAGTGTTCATAAACACGTCGCTAACACCCTTCCCTCCGTCATGTGTAAAAACGGCCCTAATGTCATTGCTGCGTTGAGTGTTTGCAGTTTGTCTCACTAGCTGTGTTCATATTGACTGCATTGTTGTGGGTTTCCCCTCCCTGCCCCCTTTCTGAAAAAGTATTATTTTTCTCCAGTGTCAGTTGCTGTGCCAAAGGAGGACACAGGGCAGGAAGCTGAATGATTATAATTCAAATTAAATGATGGAATTATAATAGCTAAAATTTGGAGAGGCTAAGAGTGCCTTGTTTTTCATTGCTTCTGAGTTTAAATGTCTAGGTGAATTTTGGTCAGATGGGTGGAGAGTGAAGGTTGATTTGAAAAACCTTAGATAAGAATTTCCTGGCTTTCCATTAAAATAATAATAATAATAATAATAATAATAATAATAAATTTTTGAATGTGATGTGGGGGCCTTGAGCTGTAGAGTTCAGTTTGTCAGGGTCCCAACGAGCCAGACCACTCTGGCTCTTTCCTCCACCACCACATGTATGTTTATTTACAGTGTGAAAGTCCAAACATTCCCCAAATCCCAATATAAAGTTCAAAGCACTTCTCACTAAGATATTGCCACATGTCAGTCTCTGGGCACCCAGTTCTTCGCTCTCATCAAACTCTTCCCAACCACTGCCTTGGCCAACCTCCGGCTACATAGCTCCTTCTCTGGCTCCAGCCAGATGCAGGCTGACCCTCCAGTAGAACATTCCGTGCTTTATATCTCCAATTTTAAATCCCATGAATGTGCTTCACTTTAACAGATCTTTTTTCCTGGAATGATTTATTTCCACTCAGGTCTGTTAACTGATAATGTTTGAGTTGGTAAATCAGTTAAAAGACAACACAGCTAATGAATCAGACCAGCTGAATAAATAGAAAACTACAGAATTGCTTAGCACCTTAGGCAACACAATTGGAGATTTTGGTTGTTGCCAAGTTCTTTTTAAATATTTTTAATGTTCAGTGTTTGACAGAGTCTATTTTGATCTACAATCAATGCAATAATTAATCAATTAATACTTTCAGATCTAATAATTTGATTTGTCTGTGGTTACAGTATGTAGTTAATTTTGGGTTATAAGTATCCATAAGCACAGTTTTGCCATGAAGCTTAAATTTCTCCACTGTACCCCTTTTCCAGTGCCTCATATAGTTTGAGCCAATGCTCCTCTGCATTGCTGTTTCAAAAATGGGCAGGTCACACCTTTCTGAGCCATTGTTTCAGGTTGACTACCGGCTCAGGAAAAAACTCTGCACTGATTTGCATTTGTCTTCTTTAATGCACT
Organism: Sphenodon punctatus; assembly: GCA_003113815.1. Classification (NCBI taxonomy): domain Eukaryota; kingdom Metazoa; phylum Chordata; class Lepidosauria; order Sphenodontia; family Sphenodontidae; genus Sphenodon; species Sphenodon punctatus. The sequence goes on from QEPC01007800.1 coordinate 645,198, forward strand.
CAGCCACGTACCCTGAAAGATAATTAGAAAAATTCAAGTTTGCTGCAGAACTGTGCCCTAGAATTTTCCAGAGAATAAACGTTGTGGTGAATCAAGCTGCTGTGGAATGGCTGAATGCATTGGTTGCTGATGATAAATACTCCATGTAAAGTGCTTATAGAAAAAGCATTATGGAACGTAATAACCATTTTTTTGTTTAAGGTGTTCCCAGAAATCACTGGGGTTTTGAATTCACCGTTCAGTCATAGACTTAGAAATTGTGTTTTATGTTTGTTTGCTTTTTGTTCGTTTGTTTTGCCACATTTCCTCTTGCTTTTATAGTCTGGATTCTCAACCTGGTGCTCGGGAGCCCCAGAGTTCTTGTGTGAAAGTGCTACCCAAGCCAGTTGTCAGTAGTACTTGGGGGCACTTTGAAACAGTCCTTCATCCATTAAACTCAGTGTGACCTGGGATGAATTGTTTAATTATCTCTATCTATTGAACTGAATTAAATTGAATTGTGGAGGAGACTTAATCTATGCATATATATGCAAATTCATGCAAATTATGCAGTGCTCCCAAGGAGTCACGTCACATTAGCGCTCATGACTGGAAAAAGGTTGAGAGCCCCTGTTTTATAGTGATCTTTATACAGTCATGATCTACTACCATGACTTTAAAAAAAAAAAAAAACCAAATTGACTTTTTCTTCTTTCTTTTGGGTTATAGAAATTCAGAACCTGCTCTTGTGGATGAAGATTTTGAATAAGGGGAGAATGTTTATCTATGAATATATGTAAACTGTTTGTCATTCTTGTGAAGATTAGCCTTGTGCTAATTTGAGTTGGCAGCTGTATAAAAGGGATTAGTACCATCACCAGAAAACTCTTGAGGCTAACTTTCAGCACACTAAATATGAAAGATAAGTTTTAAAAGCTTGGAACAGTTTTGCATAAGCTGTCTATCTTGATTTCCTTTAACCCTGGCAGAGCTGAGACTGCACGTTGCAACATCACAGACTGATGTAATGGGAATTTTTGCAATATTTCAAACAGGGGAGAGACTTCTTGGGGAAGAATAAGAGGGAGATCGAAAGAGAGAGATGGTGCCTGGAGGGAGAAAGCCATGTTGATATATTTTATTATTATTATTATTATTATTAAACATTTATAAAGCGCCAGTAACAACCTGGCGCTGTACAGAACATATAATCAGCTGCGGTCCCTACCTGTGGCTTACAATCTAAAAGACAAGGAGGGGGAGACAAGGAGAGGGGACAGCGGGAGAGACATGGGAGAAGACAAACAAACATTCAGGCGGATGCGAAGTCTCAGGTGCGTGTACTTGGCTTGGTTACAAGGTGGTCGGTAGCAGCAGTCAGCAGAGGAGGGCTGACAGTAAGAGCAAGGGGAAAGACTAGAGGGCATTGGGAAAGGCAGCATGGAAAAGGTGGGTCTTGAGGAGGGATTTGAAGGAGCGGAGGGAGGAGGCGAGGCGGACGTCGGCAGGGAGGGAGTTCCAGGCATGCGGGGCAGCGAGGGAGAAGGGACGAAGGCGGTTGGGCGAGCAGGAGAAGCGAGGGAGAGCGAGGGAGGGGACAGCGGAAGAGCGGAGAGCGCGCGCAGGAGCGCGTAGGGCGATTAGGTCCGAGAGGTAAGGGGGAGCTTGGTCATGGAGCGATTTGAACGTGAAAACCAGGAGTTTGAACAGGATACGTTCAGGAAGGGGGAGCCAGTGAAGGGAGAGGAGGAGAGGCGTCACATGGTCGAAGCGACGGGCAGAGTGAATGACCTTGGCGGCAGAGTTTTGGATCGCCACAAGGGGGGACAGGTGGGAGCGAGGGAGGCCAGCAAGGAGGAGGTTGCAGTAGTCGAGGCGAGAGATAACCATGGCATGAACAAGGATTTTGGCCGAGGAGACAGATAGAAAGGGGCGAATGCGGGCAATGTTGAGGAGAGCGAATCGGCAGGATTTGGCCACAGAGTCAATGTAAGGTTTAAAGGAGAGGTGCGTGTCAAAAATGAAGCCCAAGCTGCGGGCACGGAGAACAGGACGGATGGTGACCCCATCAATGCAGACGGTCAGGTCAGAGGGAGAGGAGGGGGAGGGAGGAAAAATGAGGAGTTCAGTCTTGGCCATGTTCAGTTTGAGTTGGCGTCGGGACATCCAGGCGGAGATATCAGAGAGGCAGTCGACGAGGCGTGAGCGGACAGAGGAGGAGAGAGAGGGGGTAGAGAGATAGAGTTGGGTGTCATCAGCATAGAGATGGTATTGGAACCCGTGGGAGGCAATAATTTCACCAAGGGACCGGGTGTAGATAGAGAAGAGGAGAGGGCCAAGGACAGAACCTTGGGGAACCCCAACCGAGAGGGGAAGGGAGGGGGAGGTCGACTCGGGGAGGGAGACATTAAAGGAGCGGTCAGAGAGGTAGGAGGAGAACCAGTCAAAGACAGAGCCACGGAAGCCCAAAGAGTAAAGGGAGTCCAAGAGGAGCGAGTGGTCGACAGTGTCAAAGGCGGCAGAGAGGTCAAGGAGGACAAGAACGGAGTAGTGGCGCTTCGATTTAGCGACAAGTAGATCATTGGTGATCTTGGCCAGGGCAGTTTCAGTAGAGTGGAGGGGGCGGAAGCCGGACTGGAGAGGGTCGAGGGAGGAGTTGGCAGAGAGGAGGTTCAGGCAGCGGGAGTAGACGACACGTTCCAGGAGCTTCGAAGCAAAGGGAAGGAGGGAGACCGGCCGGTAACTAGAGGGATCGAAAGGGTCCAGGGTAGGCTTTTTGAGGATGGGGGAGACAGTGGCATGTTTGAAGGCAGAGGGGAAGGAGCCTGTGGAAAGGGAGAGATTGACAACATGCAGAAGGGGGGGAGCGACAGTGGGAGCAATAGAGGTCAGGAGGCGGGAGGGGATCGGGTCAAGGGGGCAGGTGGAGGGGTTGGATGAAGAGAGAAGAGCAGAGATTTCCTGGAGAGAGGCAGGAGGGAAGGATGCGAGGAGGGAGGGGGGCGGGGGAGGGGGCGGGAGGGGAGCGGGGGGCGGAGGGGGGCGGGAGGCAATATCCCGACGGATCTTGTCAATCTTGGAGGTGAAGAACGACGCAAGATCCCGAGCAGCAAGGGAAGAGGGCGGGGGAGGGCAGGGGGGTTTGAGAAGGGAGTCGAAAGTAGAGAAAAGGCGGCGAGGGTCGCGGGAGAAAGATTCGATCCTAGAGGCATAATAGCGCTGCCTAGCTAGGGAGATAGCCGAGGAGAGGGAGGAGAGGGAGAATTTGTAATGGAGGAAGTCAGGGAGGGAGCGGGATTTGCGCCAGAGGCGTTCGGCAGCCCGGGCGCAGGAGCGGAGGTAGCGGATGGCAGGGGTAAGCCAGGGGCGGGGGTCGAGGGGGCGGACGGGGCGAGCAGAGGGGGGGGCAAGAGAGTCAAGGGTCGAGGAGAGAGAAGCGTTGAGAGCAGAGACAGCAGAGTCAGGGGAGGAGGAGGCGAAAACGGGGGGGAGAAGGGGGGAAAGATGTGCGGCAAACTCCGAGGGAGTAAGGGCCTGCATATTGCGGAAGGGGCGCATAGAGGGGGAGGCGGAGGGGGGTCGGTGGGAAAGGCTGAAGGAGCCGAGGAAGTGATCAGAACTAGGGAAGGGGTCAAAGGAGAGGTCAGTTAGAGAACAGTTTCGAGTGAAGACGAGGTCGAGGGAATGGCCGTCAGTATGAGTGGGGGAGTCGGTCCAGAGTCGGAGATTAAAGGAGGAAGCGAGAGAGAGAAAGCGGGAAACAGAGGGGGCGGAGGGCGTGTCAACGTGAATGTTGAAATCACCAAGGATAAGAGTGGGGATATCATCGGAGAGGAAGAAGGTGAGCCAGGATTCAAAGTCCGGGAGGAAAGAGGAGAGGGAACCCGGGGGGCGGTAGATGACAGCAACCCGAAGGTGTAGAGGGGAGTATAAGCGCACAGAGTGGGCCTCAAAGGAAGGGAAGGAGGAGGAGGGGGGAGGGGAGAGGGTTTTGAATTGGCAGTGCTTAGCAAGGAGCAAGCCCACACCACCACCCAGGCCCTCAGGGCGGGGGCGGTGAGAGAACGACAGGCCCCCGGAGGACAGAGCAGCCGGGGTAACAGAGTTGGAGGGCGTGATCCAGGTTTCCGTAAGAGCCAGGAGTTGAAAGGGGCGAGAGAGGAAGAGATCGTGGATGAAGGGAGCTTTAGCCACGGACGAGCGGCAGTTCCAGAGGGAGCAGGAAAAAGGCAATTGGTGTTTGGGAAGGCAGGGGATGCGGATGAGGTTGGGGGATGGGGAACGGCCGGGTTTAGGCCTAGGGGGAATGGGTAAGGGGGGATGAGGGTGGGGAGGGGGGATGGGCGTGGGTGAGGATAAGGGGTAGGTTGGCTGGAGAAAGGCTGCTGGTGAAGGGAGAGGGAGAAGGAGGGGGTGCGTGAGAGAGGCTAGAAGGAGGGAGGTGATAGAGGGCGTGGAGGCATATTTGCCTTCAAAGTTAGGGCATATGGAGAGGAAATTGGAAAAAAATAATTCCAAAGCAAATGTCTCACCATTCGTGTTTTCTTTGCTGAGCACACAAGCTCACTTTTCACTCTGCATCACAAAACAGAAAACTTTATTATCAATTATTGGAACTGAACAAATACTTGGTATTTCAGGTTTTGTAGTGATGACTTGCTGGAAAAGTAAATATTTTCTACGGCTGCAACCCGATTAGAAATGTTTGTTGATTAATCGATTAAGCCTTTTGTCGATCAATTGTTCAATTAAACAATTAAATTTGCAAACATTTACGTTTGCATAGATTCACCTAATTTGCGTAGGTTGGGTGAACTTGCCTTCCACTGGAAGGCGTCCCCTTGAGCTACGGACTCAGAACTATGGACTGCCAGAAGGTTCTGTCAGATAACCAATTAACTGGAGGACAAATTCTAATAGGTTTAAAACAAATTCATCGATTAATAGGTTTGATTAATCGATTAATTGTTGCAGGCCTAATATTTTCTATTGCTGAGTGGCAAGGTCAGTCTTACGTGGGTGTCTCAAGGGCTGATAGTGCGAGAGAGAATTTTTTGCCACTAGGCTGTTTGAATTCAGGCTGGATACCAATCAGAAATTATTGCCATCTGAGGTCAGTTTGGAAAGAAATTCCTATATGAAAGCTACCCTTGAAAGTGACACTGGAGGCAGTCACAGCAGGGGGGAATGGACAGATGAATTCCTTTTTGCACTTCATGCAGCAAACTAGTGGGGCAGCAAGGAGGTTGGCGCTGCAATGGTGGGGGTGTAAATGGAATACTCCATTTTCAAGAGCTGTCCGTGCTACACCTATATTGAATGATCTTAGTAACGGAAAGGGCCTGAGAATTGCTTCTGGACTTGGGCATGAGGGTGTGTATTGAGCTGTCCTGTTTCTGTAAATGCTCTTAATTTTCACTAAATTCTTCTCCAGACCAACTAGGTCAAGCTGATGGGTACTTCCTTAACTTTCTATCTAAGGCCACATAAACACATGCCAGAGAAGTAGTTAACCAGGTTGGCATCCAGAGAACTTATTATTATTAATTTTCAATTTTTTACTCCACTCTTTCCCACATGGAGTCAAGGCAGCTTACAAAAAACCAAATCCTTGCCTAGTCGGCCTCAAAAATACATCACAACTGAAAAGTCACAAAGTTAAAAATAAATTAAAATGTGCACATTATAAATACACAATGGCAGTCTCTCCCATTCCCACGGTGGGTTGTGGCATAAACCCTACCTCTCCATTCCTCACCCAACTCCCCAGCTTCCATATCTCCTTCTCCATTCCCAAAAATTTTAAAATCGAACAGTCACAAAATACATTATGAAAGGAAAGATGGACTCCCAAGGGAAGTCTCTGATGCTGAGAATCTTGCCACAAGTTTCAAACTGTCCATCCCTGAATGCTGTCGAGCAGCCACCAAGCAGGCAGAGCCATGAGGTGCTGCACTTCAGCAGTTACCCAAAAGCAGTCACCTGCTGCAATACTGCAGCCCTTCATACACGTGTTGCCCTCTGCCCCACGGCCTGTCTCCTGCCGATTTCCATTGCCCCCCTTCCCCTTATCTTATCCCCATTCCCTGTCGCCCTCCTGATCAACTCCCATTCTCCTGTTCCCTCTGGAACTGCTGCTCCTCCGCCAGTCAAGCTCCCTACATTCATGATCTTTTCTTCTCTCGTTCCCTCCACCTTCTCGCCCTTACTGAAACCTGGATCTCCACCACTGATTCTGTCACCCCAGCCACCCGCTCCTACGGAGGTCTCTCCTTCTCCCACCAGCCCCGGGCTGAAGGCCGGGGTGGTGGCGTAGGCCTCCTCCTTGCCTCTTCCTGCCAGTTTCAACCCCTCCCCTCTCCCCCCTCTCTCTCCATCCCCTCTTTTTGAGGCTCACTCCGTACATCTCTACTGCCTTCTCCACCTCCGTGTTGCAGTTATCTACTGCCCTCCCGGCTCCCTCTTCTCCTTTCTCTCCGACTTCGAGTCCTGGCTCACCCTATTCCTCTCTGATGACATCCACACACTCATCCTTGGCGACTTCAGTATCCATGTTGATGCACCCTCTCAGCCTGGCATCGCCTGCTTCCTCTCCCTAGCCTTCTCCTTTAATCTCCACCTCTGGACTAGCTTCCCCACCCACGCTGATGATCACTTTCTTGATCTTGTGTTCTCTAGGAACTGTTCTGTCTCCGATCTCTCCTTCGAGCCCCTTCCCATATGTGACCATTTCCTTGCCTCCTTCAACCTCTCCCACTGCTCCCCCTCCTCTTCCCCATTTCCCCATCCCTTTCATGATCTGCAAGCCATTGTGCCCCCCCAGGACTTTGCCTCCTCCCTCTTCTCCACTCCGTCGTCCTCCCCCAGTTCTGCCATCTCCACCTTCAACTCCTCTCTCGCCTCCACCCTCGACTCCCTTGCCCCCTTCTCCTTCCGCCTGGCTCGCTCCCATAACCCGCGCCCTTGGCTCACCCCCACCATTCGCCAACTCTGCTGCTGCACCCGGGCTGCTGAATGCCTCTGGCGCAAATCCCACTACCGTGCTGACTTCCTCCACTTCAAATTCCATCTCTCATCGCTATATTCTGCTATCTTCCTCGCTAGACAGAAATACTATGCCTCATGCATTGAGTTCTGCTTCTGGGACCCTCGCCACCTCTTTCCCACCTTTTTGACTCCCTTCTCAAACCCCCCTCCCCCCGTCCTCCTCTTCTCTCTCCACTCAGGATCTTGCTCTCTTTTTCACCTCAAAAATTGACAAGATCCGCCTGGATATCGCTTCCAAGTCCTCTCCCCCTACCACTCCCGCCCCTTTCCCTCTCCCTCCTCCCCCCACCTCTCTCCTGTCCTGCTTCCCTCCTGTCTCCCTTGAGGAACTCTCCTCCCTGCTCTCCTCCTCCAACCTCTCCACTTGCCCCCTGGGCCCCATTCCTCCCCACCTCCTGACCTCCATTGCTTCCACTGTCGCCCCTCCCCCACATCATCAACCTTTCCCTCTCTACCGGCTCCTTCCCCTCTGCCTTTAAACATGCCACTGTCTCCCCCATCCTCAAAAAGTCCAGTCTGGATCCCTCTGAACCCTCTAATTACCGTCCTGTCTCGCTCCTCCCTTTTGCTTCCAAACTCCTGGAATGGGTTGTCTACTCCCATTGCCTCGACCTCCTCTCTGCCAACTCCTCCCTTGACCCCCTCCAATCTGGCTTCCACCCCCTTCACTCCAATGAAACCGCTTTTGCTAAGATCACCAACGATCGTCTTGTGGCTAAATCCAACCGCCTTTACTCTATTCTGGTCCTCCTTGATGTCTCTGCTGCCTTCGACACTGTTGACCACTCGCTCCTGCTTGAATTGCTTCACTCCCTGGGATTCCGGGACTCTGTCCTTGACTGGTTCTTCTCCTACCTTTCTGACCGCTCCTTCAATGCATCTCTTCCTAACTCCTTTCTCTCCTCCTCCCTGCCCCTCTCGGTTGGGGTTCCCCAAGGCTCCGTCCTTGGCCCTCTCCTCTTCTCTATCTACACCCATTTCCTCGGCAAAATCATTGCCTCCCACAGTTTCCAATACCACCTATACACTGATGACACTCAACTCTCTCTCTCCAGTCCTTCCAACTCCCCCTCTGTTCAAGCTCGTCTCACCAACTCTGTCTCTGATATCTCCGCCTGGATGTCTCAATGCCAACTCAAACTGAACATGGCGAAAACTGAACTCCTTACCTTCTCTCCCAATCCTTCCTCTCCCTCTTCCCTGTCAATTGCCATTGATGAGATTTCCATCCTCCCTGTCCCCCAAACCCGTAGCTTGGGCTTCATCTTCGACTCGCACCCTACCTTCACACCCTATTTTGACTCTGTGGCCAAATCCTGCCACTTCTCCCTCCACAACATTGCCAAGATCCGCTCTTTTCTGTCTGTCTCCTCTGCCAAAACTCTCATCCATGCCCTAGTCATCTCACATCTCAACTATTGTAACCTCCTCCTTTTTGGCCTTCCCTGCTCTCACCTTTCTTCCCTCATCTCTGTTGAAAACTCTGCTGCCAGGATCATCCACCTAGCCTGTCGCTTTGACCATGTGCAGCTCTCCTCTCTCTCCCTTCCTGAGCGTATTCTGTACAAGCTCCATGTCTTCACCTACAAGGCCCTTTACAACCTGCCCCCCCACCTCTCTGCCCTGATCTCTCTCTGAACCCCTGTTCGAGCACTCCTCTCCTCTTCCATCCCCTCCCTCACCCTCACCCTCCCACGCCTCCCCTGCTCCCCCAACCGCCTTCGTCCCTTCTCCCTCGCTGCCCTGCACGCCTGGAACTTTCTCCCTGCCCACGTCCGCCTTGCCCGCTCCCTTAGTACCTTCAAATCCTTCCTCAAAACCCACCTCTTCCTCTCTGCCCTTCCTAACTCCTGCTAACCATTCCCACCCAGGATTATCCCCCCCTCCCTGTTATCTGCAAACTCCCAATGTACTGTAACGAAGCCAAGAACATGTACCTGAGTTCTCGCATCATGGTTGTTGCATCCCTTGTCTCTCCCTCTGTTCCCCCTTCCCTGTCTCCCCTCCCCGTCTTTAGATTGTAAGCTCTCTGGAAGGGACCGTGTCTATCTTATTCTCTGTAAAACGCCAGGTACATTACTGGTGCTATATAAATGTCAATAATAATAATAATAATAATGAGACAAACAGGAGTGTGTGGCTCACAGATCCAGGTTTCCTAGCTTTCTCTGCTTCCTTCCTACTTGTCTGCTGCTGAGCATTTATACAAACAGTAATTTGCTTTGCTTGGAGTCGTATGCACCGTGATGTTCCTCTGCTTAATGGCGCATCATAGTTAACACTTTTCTGACTTTTGTGTGACCCCTATTAGGAACTCCTAAACTGGTTGCCAGTGAGAGAGAAAACTGTGAGCTAATTTCCTTGGGAACTTTGTTGCAATGTCTATAAATGTGATGCGAGTTTGAATTCACTTGTAAATCTGTGAGGTTCATCAAATATTTTATTCACTTTGAGTATTGGTTTCAGTCCTGTTTCTCATACATATGTCTACTAGTCTCATGGCAGAGCTTACTCTGAGTGTCCACTCCTACTGTGACCCGACCCTCAAGTGGAATGTAAACTGTTTCACCGTTTTGGTTCTGTCAGCAGCCCCTAAGCAGGCATCCCACTTCTGGATATGAGAGCAGTTTTTATATGCCATCTTCCTCATGCTGCTTACTGAGACTTCCTCACTCATTCCTTCTTGCTAAGTGTTGTGTGAAAGGGATAGGAGAGTGGAAGTAGCAAAAGTGAAGAGGAGTTGAATCTTTAAAAAAGAAACTAAATCATTCAGCACGACTCATGCTAAACTAGCAAAAGTAGGCTCAACCACTAGCTGTCTCTCTGCAGAAAGGATCACCAACTGCCTAGTAATCATAACCAAAGAAGAAGAAAAAAAGAAACAGGGCTGGAGGGGATCAAATGTGTCCTTAGTTTACCTTAATAAATCAAATTTGAACAAAAGTCAGTTGGGCCTAATTTTGGACTATGGAAACTACCATACATTAGTCTGACTTGTGTGGTCGGAGGATGGGAGCACTGATGGACAGAGAGATGGATCGTTCAGGTGCCTTAGTAGAACGTTTCCATAGATTCGGATTGCTTTAAGCTGAACCATAACTCTTTAAGTTAGTGATTATATATTCAGTTTCAATTCCATTTTAATATAGTTTTTATTGACAATATATACGTATATTATGTGTTTCCACAGTGCAGAGAGCCCTTCAGCATTCAAGACCAGTTATTTTTTATTCTGACCAGAGGAGTCAGATGGAGTGGCTTCCAAAATCACCCCTCCCAGAGAATACCCTGCCAGCAGCTCCCTCTTGTTTGTTCTGAGGGAGCTGTAGCTTGTGTGTCCCTGCTGTTCAGTTGCATTAGTTTTCAGTGCAAGCTTATAATATGTAATAATAAAAACTAGGCTTTTGCTTGCCGTTAGATAAAACCTTTGCAGTTCTAGCCCATCTGATGAGTTAAGACAGTTGACACTTGGCTACCTGCTGTTGCAGGCCAATGTGGACGTTACTGATTAACATAAGTACTGTGATCAGAGGCCACAGCAATGGATATATTAAAAATATTTACATCAGAATCTCCTGGGCAGTAATAGAAGGTTTTGGTTCAATTTTTAAATAAAATAAAAACCTTTAGCTGAAATAGTTTCTTTAAAAAAAAAAATCCACTCCATACTTACAGGCTGTACAACTGTACATGCTTTACAGCTGTAAATGAGACTTGTCATTGGAAAGTAAATATCAACTGCTCAAATATCATCTGCTGATATATTTAAAGAATAAAAAATTGAAGCTGGCAATCTTTGTACAAGTTTATTTTTCTTGTCATAACAGCAGTAATGATCCTAATGAAAAGGAGTCTGTTACCCTAAGAAAACTCACATATGCCTTTCTGTCTACTCCTTGCTCTGCATTTATTTTCCCATGTGGCTCACTGGGTCAAGCATGGGCATCTGTCCAGGACTGATGATTAGTTCTTTCTTTTTACTGCTGAATTATTGTGCCAACGAGCCTCAGTCTTAAAGGTGATAGTTGCAGTCCCTTTGTTTGAGGGGCACTGGGAAGTTCCAGCAGTCCTTGCCGTTGTTTTGCCCGGCTTGCCAAAATCATCTCGGATTTGTCTAGATTGGGCTACAGCCAGTTAATCTCTCATCCAAGCTGCAAATTCCGTTTGCTTCACTGCTCCTGCTGGGTGAGATGTGAGGAGGATGCAGAAATGGCTACTATTATCATGGTGAAAGTGTTGCAACCCATATAACAGGAGTGGGGGCCCGAGGCCCAATTGTGGCCTACAGCAGGTTTTTATGTGTTTCCATTTTCTGGAACTGGCCCCTGGACCCAGTTCCTATCTCCAAACACTGAAAAAACTGAGCTCTGGGTATGGGAGCCAAGATGAGGGCATGCACATAAAAACAGAGGACAGATTCATGCCACAGGTTCATGTTCTGGGCCCTCCTTTTCTTTAGTACACCCCTTAAGCACCACATTCCCCCAATTTTTATGCAGCCCTTGGAGCGTGTACTAACTTTCAAAGCGGGCCCTGGGATGGAAAAAGTTTCCCATTCCTGCTGAATATCCTTGTCAACTTTTTGTTGTTTCATATACTTGTGTTGATGATGTAGACTTCTACATGATGAGCAATTTCCCACAAATATCTTCTGAATTCTAGCAGAGATCAGAATGGACTCACTTGAAAGAAGTTTCATCTGTCCCTGCAGGTGCCTACAAACAGCTTATCAAATATCTTTGTTGCATCTGAGGAAGTGACTCTTGCTGATGAAAGCTCATGCCAAAATAACGAGATTTTCTTGTAGTCTTTAAGCTGCCACAAGACACTTTTTGCTGTTTTAAAAATCTCAGTGTCAACTGTATCTATGCTGCTGACAGCTTTAAAAGAGCCACTTAGACATTTCACCACTGCTCATTACTAGGAGACAATCAACCAATGCAGCCAGTGCAGATGCTGCACAGGGTGGTTAGGTTACATTTGACCAGTATCTTACAGTTCTTTCTTATCTATAATTAAAAAAACAGCAAACCTATTGTGTTAAATAAAACCTGGTATCCGTTTTATTTAACTTACAAACCACCATTGACTTTTAATTCTGTTTCCCCGATTAACATTTCTGCTAAAAAATCATGTCCCTACTAATACCTTGTGAATGCTGCAGCTGTTCATCTCCGTTCCTCACCTTTAAAAAGCACCTGCAGGCTGATCTATTTTCAAGGTGCTTTTAGGGTCCATGGCTAGTTCCCTTCAATGTATTCTCATTCTGTTCTTTTTCTTTTAAATTGCTTTAAAATTGATTGTATATTGTTACTGTCTTTTATGTTTGCAAAGTTTTCCAAGCACCATTTGGCAGGAAGCTGTTAGAAAAAATTGAATTATTATTATTATTATAGGCCTGAGTGACTGGCATTATCATTCACCTGTGGTTTTTGTAAAAAAAATAAAATAAAAATTAAAATGTTTATAATAACACAAGTTGTATAATTAAGTCAACTTGCAATTGCTGATGCCACACAGCGGGGCAAGCGTGGGGAGCTGCCCAGATGGTTGTGGGGAAGCCAGTCAGGCTGGCCCCTGTCAGAGCTGCCACCACAGCCTGGGTGGGCCATGGAACCAGCCAAACAAGCTTCCCTGCCCTCCTCTCCTGGGCTGGATCAAACCCCACCCCTGGCCATGACGTGGCCACGTATGACAGGTGTAAGAGCCCATCGCTTGCAGCCCCACTGCAGAACTTGCCGTGTGGTGGGGAGAAGGAGCCCGGCCATATGGATTGCCCTGCCCTTGGCCAGCCTTATCTCAGTTCGGGCAAGGCTGTTCCATAGGCAGCTCGTAGGGGTGGCATGTGCCCCCCCCCCCCCAGATTCTTGGAAGCCGTATAGAACCTCTGCCTGGCCCCCACTCCTGTGCTCCCACACTATTGACAGTTACCAGTCACCTGTGGGCTATTCTATATTTCTGAGCACCTATCGCGTAGCAGGCAGCTGAACATCTGGCTGCCACCAGCCACACAATGGACTGCATCATATGGCCTAGTTGCCCAGGAAGCGCTTACGGCTACAGAAGGCGTGGTAGCCTCCCCTCCCTGTCTCATCCCGAGATGCTCTTGGAGTTTCAGATTTCCCTTAATGGGATGAGAGATGTAGTGAAAGATGGGTGATGATCTGTGTGGATGAGAGGCAGGGGAAGGGTGTTGGGAGTCTTTGGCTGGTCATTATAGTGGGACTTGTTGAATGGAATTTCAGAATAACAAAGAAAGTAAAAATTACCTAGGGGCAGCAGAAGGTATGTTAACCATGAGGATGGGAAACAGTTGGTCCTTTCTGCACCATTTGTCACTTAGGGTGAAAACAGACATGATGCTAACCACCCTTGGTGGTCATTTATGCATGTTTCAGGGCTGCATAGGGGACCAATATAACCCTGCAACATGCATAAATAACCACCAAGGGTGGTTAAAGGGTGGTTAGCGTCATGTCTGTTTTCACCCTTAGTTGACTAAAAACTATTGCCTAAATCAACTTCAAACTCACTGCTTTCAAGATGTGACAAAATGATAGAAACTGTTTCATGAACAGTAAGGCGATGGCCCAGTATCAGGTCAGACAAACTTTCATGCCTTTCAGCTGCTCTGTGTGTTTGTTGCAAGAGGCTGCTGCCTTGGGGTATCTCAGATCCCACCCCAAGCAAACTCAGGGATTTTTTAGGCAATCAAAAACTAGAGCTAATTAAACAAGAGCCAAAGAGGCATCAAAGCTTGTTACTAAAAAATCACTGGCCAAACTACATCTTTTGGGGTTTGTTGACTGGATCAGGATGACATGAACGAGTGGACAGTCTTGCCTTTGTTCCTACATAACAGCCCCTTTTCAGAGACTAGCAAAGTACACCACTTCAGAGTTTTCAAAGACCTGCCAAACCAGTTTGCATATTATTAGATCACCTGGATCTTTCTGCCTTTGTGTACCATTCATTCCTTGAAATGTTTGCTTAATAAAGAGCTATTGTGAAGAGCTATTGTACTTTGCTCAGCTTAACAATCCACTACAGGGCATGCTGTCCCTTGCTCTACTAATTCTTTGTCTGACATGTAGTTTGAGGAAAAACAGTTCTCAAATTTATGCAAACAGATGCATCTAAGGAAACCAAATCTCAGTATAATAGTAATCATTAATTATATAAAATCTTTTCAAAGTTACTCTATGAGGTGCCATACTTTGTCTTTCTCTATATATATTGCCTGACTCAGATTAACACGGCTTCTAAAGATTAAATCTCAGTATAGAATAACGTACATGTTTGTTTTGTTTCTTAATATTAGTCTATCTTGAAGGTATAACTTAAGTGGCATTGAAAGCTAGAGTCCGTAACAAAGGGTAAAACCAAATGTGATTTGGGTCTGCTTTGGCCTGGGCCCTGGTGGCATGTGTAAACACACGCTGTCAGATGTTGGCCCAGGATTGCCCCATGCAGTGCTAGCCCAGGCCGTGATCTCTGGACAACATCCAAGGTCACAGCCCAGGCTAAGGCCTGCCTAACCAGGCAGAGCAGTTATGCACATCTGTGCAGCCACAGCTTTCCTAGCCTACCATGACTGGCAGCCATGGTTGTGCCTCATTGGCCACCCGTCATGATGGGGGCAGAGAGCTGGAAGAACAGCATAGGCCTGGCCGCCTGCCTGCACATTTGTTGTGCTCCTGGCCCTACTCAGGTCGTGCAGCTGCTGGGAAGGCTCCCCAGCCACAGTCCTGTCTGGTCGGTGCTCCGGCCTGACTTGAGCCTGTGTTGCCTGTGATTTTCTGCCCTGGGGTGGCCCAGGGAGCAGTCCTGCTTGGCCGCACATTATTATTATTATCAAACATTTATATAGCGCCAGCAGTGTACCTGGCACTTTACAAAGTAATAAAATAGACACGGTCCCTGCCCCTAGGGCTTACAATCTGAGAGACAGGAGCTGGTGGAGAGACTTAGGAAGGGGAACAGAGGGATAGACAAGGGGTCTAACATTCATGAAGATGCGAGGTCTCAAGTGCACGTACTTGGCTTGGTTACGATGAGAATGACAGCAGGCAGGTCCATGTTATTATTATTATTATTATTATTATTATTAACAAACATTTATATAGCGCAAGGATAAGGGTAAACCGATCGTAGGTATAGGAATAGTGGCTAAAGAGCCACAGAGCAGAGACAGAGCAGAGCGAAAGAGGTGAGTTTTAAGGAGAGAAAAACATCTGTTTTACACATAAAGGAGAAGGATATACTTATATATAAATTTTATTGTGTAGCCAAAAGGCTTTTACAATACAAATGCTAAAATAAAGAAAAATACAATATACAAGCCCTTGATAGATTGCGGGGTCTTTGAGCTAGTAGTACATAATCCAAAATGAAACGTAGCACACAGGACAACCTTGGCCTTGGTATCTACCGTTGGAATCTATAAAGCCATTCACTCCCCAAGGTTTAATAACACTCTTACACAGAAACCCTACTTGTCTATAAAGGGCTACCAACTTAAATAATTCACGGGGTGTCAGCCCACACCATGTCAAGTAGGGTTAGAAGGCAGAATCCCTCGTTGCTTTAGAATTGGCTCTCTTATAACCAAGATGGTGTAAACAAAATCAGCAACTGCTCTAGTTATAGCATTGTCATTTGGACTCCGTAGTCTCTGCAGCAGCCAGACATTGGCTCTAGATTGAAGTTTTGGAAGGATTTTTCCAAGGTGTGTTAGATCCACCAAGGTGGGACATCTTAATAAAATATAGGGCACAGTATCTACTTCTCCCATGTTGCAGAGCTGACAAATCCTCCGAGCATAGGGAGTGCCCCTATATCTTCCAGCTACTGAAGGATGAAGGAAATGAGTTACTTTGAAGTTTTGAAAATGCCATACGCCTTGCTGGATCCAACCAGGCAAAGAGGTAGTTAGATTCTACAGATTGTGGGTTATATATCTCAATCCCAGGAGCAACCTCTTGAGAGGCCAACAGCGCCTGTTCAGTCTGGCAAAGTTGGTCTCAAAGCCTCTGTTGTACTAACTTCTTAAAGGCCTTTGCCCCAACCCTCCCTAGGGTCTCTGGCGAGAACCCCAGCCACGGGATTAGTAATTTAACTTGTACTTGCCATGGATCCAGCAGACCAAATTTCAGAGCCATATTCAAAAGAGAGTTTTCCTCATGGGGAACTGTAACCAGGGTGCGAAATTTCTGGTCGCCAAGTCACCATTGGCGACCAGAAAACGAGGGCTGGCGACCTGCCCTTAATGCGGCTGCCCAGCCTCCTGTCCTGCTGATTTTTTGGTTTTGTTTTTTTAAAGTTGCGGCAATTTTAAAAAAAAAACCACAAAAAACAACTCAGCGGGACAGGCGGTTGGGCAGCCGCTGTTCTGCCTGTGTCCCCCTGCAAGCTGCGCCTCCTCATGCCCCACCTCATGTCATGCTGGACCCCCACACCCTCCACATGGCAGAGACCCGGAAGTAAGTATGACTATGCGATAGCCATACTTCCGGGTCTCTGCCATGTGGAGGGCTCCTGCACGGCTTGTTGCATGGGGGGGGGGGCAGCCTGGGCCCTGGCCAGGGCTGAAAGTACTGGTCCGGCCCCACTGCGCCTCCTCCTCTCTGGCCTGAGTGGAGGCGGCGCGGTGGGGCCCGGCCCGGTACCTGAAGCCCCCCCAAGCTGCCTGGCTGTGTCTGCTCACGGTGCTGCAGTGTCCCGACTGGCTGGAGCCGCTCAGGCAGCTCAGGGAGAGGAGCGGCTTGTTGGTCGGGGGGGGGGGGCAGCCTGGGCCCTGGCCAGGGCTGAAAGTACTGGTCCGGCCCCACTGCGCCTCCTCCTCTCTGGCCTGAGTGGAGGCGGCGCGGTGGGGCCCGGCCCGGTACCTGAAGCCCCCCCAAGCTGCCTGGCTGTGTCTGCTCACGGTGCTGCAGTGTCCCGACTGGCTGGAGCCGCTCAGGCAGCTCAGGGAGAGGAGCGGCTGGTTGGTCAGCGGAGCTGAGGAGGAGGCAGGAGCAGCAGCAGTCCAGTAGGTAAGGCTGCCCCCAGCACCTGACTGGCACCCATAGCCACCAGCCCCTCTCTGGCCTGCGTGCATGTCCCCATCCCTGCGGGGGATGATCCGTGATTAAGTATGAGTAGTTTTTAGTAGCTATTAAAAGGTATGTGCGCAGATGAGGAACACTTAGTTATGCACAAATATTCAAATGTACATATTTGCATAAATAAGTGGTGTCTAATTATGCAAATTTGCAGTTTAATTTACCCTTGGTGACCAAGAAAAATGTTGAGCTACTAGACTTGGATCTGAAATTTCATGCCCTGACTGTAACTATTCTAACCCAATAGTTTATCGTTTGTTGTATCACTAAGACCTTCACAGTTACCGAAGCTGTCTCAAGTCGAGAGACTACCTGAGGAGAGCCTTGGGGGATACCCAGGACAGAGGTCAAAAACCCATTTTGGACACATTCTGGTTTGCCCAAATAGGCCAGGCTCCACACCAGAGCAGCATACAAGGCCTGGGCAAGCACCTTAGCTTTAAACAGGGATAGCGCTGAAGCAACCACCCGCCTACCTTGGCCGTAGTAGAATTTCAGAATGGCCGCTACAGATTTCCTAGCCTGGGCCTTGACCTGCTCATAATGGCTTTTCCAAGTAGCAGTAGCAGAAAAGATGACTCCTAAATACTTGAAAAAGTTAACTTGTTCTATAGTTTTCCCTTTTATGGACCAAACCTGTAACATTTTCCTGTTCTTATTGCCCACCACAAGTATTTTGGACTTAGAGTAATTTACAGTCAATGTTCCCCTAGCACAGTAGTCCCCAAACAGCTCCAATTGCCTCTTAAGACCAATAGCTGTTTTGGACAAAAGCACAGAGTCATCCGCGTAAAGCATAATTGGGAGGCGCCTTTTAGCCATCACTGGAGCATGGGTGTCTTTGAAGTTCATAAACTGAACCAAATCGTTCAAGTAGAGGTTAAAAAGCACCGGGGTCAGCAGGCAACCCTGTCTGACCCCTCTTTGTACTAAAATTGGGGCGGATAAGGACCCATAAGAATTGAATCTAACTTGTAGCGAGTTATCCAGATGTAATTGGATTATCAAAAACAGGAGCCTTGGTTCTATAGAGGTACCCCTAAACTTTATCCACAGTCGTTCCCTGTTAACAGAATCAAAGGTCTTCTCCAGGTCCATAAATCCCAGATACAGCTTACTCTTTTGGGCTGCATATTTCTGGGTCAATGCTGATAGCATTAAAATATGATCCGATTTTGCTTTCCCTGCACAGAAACCAGCCTGCGCAGGAGAGATTTGCTCTGTTTCAACTATCCAAGCTCTCAATTTCCCCAATAGTAAACGGGCATATAGTTTACCTATCGTACTGAACAGGCTGATCGGACGATGATTTGCCAGGAGTTGGGGGTCGCCCTTTTTAAAAATAGGGGCTAATATGCTCTGAAGCCATGAGGCAGGGACTGACCCCGTCTCATTGATCTCTGAAAAAAGCGGAGCCAATAAGGCTTCCTACCAGTCTGGGAAAGATTTTAACAACTCAGTCGTAATTCTATCCGAGCCAGGAGCTTTACCAGGTTTTAAGGTCTCGATAAGAGTCTTAATTTCATCGGGGGTAACGAGGCCAGAGAGCAAATCTGTTACAAGGCTCCATGGCAATACAACAGCCATCCACAGGCGCAGCTGCATATAGGGTGCTATAAAAAAGTTCCCAGACCTGTGTAGAAATTAAATAGGTTTGTACAACACCCCTACCCTTACTTAGGGAACATATCAGGGTCCAGAATTTCACTGCATCTTTTCTCAGGGCTGCCATATGCAGTGCCTGCCATTGAGATTTACTATAGGCAGCTTTCTTTTTGGGTAAGCAAGTGTCTTAATGCCTCTGCACAGCTTGTACCTGTTCTCGGTAATGGGCAGATGGACAAGCCACAAGTTTTTTCATTAGGCCCCTAAGCTTAGATCTTACACCCAGGCAGATACCATCAAACCAGGAAGGGGGTCTCATAGGCCTACCATTAACATCCACCATTGGTACTTCCTGGAAAATTATAGGATTCGGTAGCTGGAGGAGCTTATCATACCAAGGAAGGTTTTTATATTCAACCAAATTAACTTGTGCATGAAGCTCCTTAACTTTCTGTTGGTTAATTAGATCTTCAAAGACTTATTTAAGCTCCTCTGGCAGCCTTCTACAAATTCTAGCCTACCCTCACAGCCCCCCTCAATGGTCCTACCCAGACCCAATCGGTTCGCTGTCATTTTTCCTGCCTTCTCAAGCACCAGCAAAATTGGGAGGTGAACAGTATTAGATCTTAGAATCACTTCCATCCTGCTGATGGAATCAAAGACCGTGCTAGGCACCAGAAAGTAGTCAACGAGAAGGATATAAGGAGCTGTCACAACCTGACATGGCAGCAGGGTTTCAAATCCAGCTCTCTAGAGTCTGCGGCAGAGGCCTCACTTAAACATGTTAACTTACCAGGGATTCTGAATCAGAGATGCCAGGAATTGAACTTGGAACCTTATACATACAAAGCATGTGCTCTACCACCTGAGCCACATCCCATCCCAGGCAGATAAACTATATGGGGATACATTAGTTGTAATATGGTACTTCATCATTCAGACTTTCTGTAATGCTTTTAGTCCATTTTTAATAGTGATGATAATGTGATGTGTGTAGACTGTTTCTCTGTAATTCAGATCTGATACTACCAGCTCAAAGGAGTTGAAGAAAATATTGGGTCTACAGACCAGAAACACATCATACCGAGAGATCTAATCTTGTGGTTTTACAAATGTTGAGCATAAAGGTTAATCTGAGCTGCTAAACTGCTCACATGCAGTTTACAATAGCACATTCTTTAACCCCGTACTGCATATGCATGTTTAATAGTGATTCTAAGAACGACAAATGTTTGTGTACCAGGAACCCTTGTAAACAGCTGGTGGTAATATGTGTGCAGATGTTAACTGAATTAAAATCCTGGTTATAGCCGTTTGTAGTGCAGTGACATTAAATAAAACTAAATAACCTGTTCCTTCACAATTCCTTCAAAATCTTTGTGATTTTGGGGGGGGGAGGGGCAGGGGGCAGGCAAAAGCGAATGGAAAAATATTTACAGCAGATGGAACAAGAAGTGTTTCTCAATAAAACATAATTTAATTATAAAATGGGATGGCATGAAATTAAAAACTTTAAATTATGATAAGATTGATAATGTAATTATAGAGTAGACAGTGGATATTTTTCTTTAGGTTTGATTTTTATTTAAAGTAATTTTGAACTGTAGGTTTTCAGGTAGAGTGAGATATTTAAGTGTTGTGTTAAAATACCGGACAGTGTATCAAGTGCACTCTTACCATGTTAAGGGGATATGGATATGTTTTCAGGTTATTCAGTTCTGCATGAATATGAATAGCAGGAGGGTGCAAAATATTTAAATTAAATACCAGTGTGTGTCAAAGTTCCAGCAGCAAAAAAGCATACCCCACTAAATCTAGATCTGTCAATGAAGGGCACTACTTGGCATTGGATTATTATTTATTATTATTATTATTAAATGTTATCGGAAAGCACAATAGAGCAAATGCAAAATACCTTTTGGATTTCGGAGCGCATAATCCCACATTGTGTGGGTCATCCCTGAATATGGGGCTGTTGTCCATCCAGGTGTCCAGGTTCACATACACAAACTATAAATGCATCTATCCTGTAACATGAATTGGCTTCTAGAATGATCATTATTAGGAGAATGAGATAATTTGTTTGAACTTGGTTATTTGTTCAAGTGACTAGGAATAGTTCTGTTCTCTCAAAAATATTAAAATAAAATAAAGTAGAATTATATTTAGTGCTTTAAATCTGGTAAGCAACATATGTATATGTTGATTCTGCTTCACTTTGTGTATACTAATATGGTGAGAAATTTTTCAGAATCATTTTGAGTGCTTAGATCTCACAAGCTTTAGTATGCAGGGCAATGTTTTGAGCTCTAAATTTGTTTCAGTTTTTGACACATGTAATCACATTGTGCCTGCCTGCGAGCACCATGTGAGAAATGCAACATAACACCGCATTATTCCCCGAGGAACAAGTTCAGAGAGAATTATTTAGTTAAGTATTGTGATTTTCATTTGTATCATTTAGCAACAACAATAATATTTATTGCAGCTTTCTGCCATTTCACAAAACCAGAAACTCAATAAAACATAATAAAATTGACAGTATACCAAAATTAATTATCAATAAGGTTTTTCTTCCTTAAAGTCAACAAAAGAGAGAGTGCAACAGCCTTAATATTTGACACATCATTTGTAGCAAGCAGGGCAACCACCTTCTCCTGCTCAGCGAGGAGCGAATTACTCTTTAACGAAGATGAGATCCAAGATGAACGCAACGTTTCATAGTAACGGCACAGAAATAAAACCTGATATAAGGATTCAACTTTAGAAAGATGGCAGGTACACAACCTGTCAGAATGTTGAATCCCTGTAAACCTACCCAAGGTGACGGCTGAATTGATCAACTCAAAATGAGCTGATGACCACATTCTATGAAGATGGTAATCATTTACTCTTACAAAATAAGGCTCCAGGACAAAAACGTTCTTGAGCAGTGGGTAGCATGGAGCTATTTTAGCCTCAGATACACTGGCCATCACCTCCTGGCCAGATATATCTCTAAGCCTCTGTATTATACTAGGCTTACATTATAAAGAGAAGAGTAACCACACCTGGACAGGAGCTTCATTAACTCCCCCGCGCCCCCCCCCCGGCCCCAGTATTATTTATTCCCCTGTGAGACATCTGTTCCAACCAGCATTTGTTGGTATTTAGTTCACAAATGTATGTCTTTCCACCTCCACCATGGGACAACTAATTTCCGCTAGTCTAATGAAAGAAGAGACACAAGTACATTTTTGCTACTACAGTGCCCTAAGGTTGCTTAATATATGGTTGAGGTTGCTTTACAACAATACTGACAGGTTTTCTTAGAGTTCTGCAGAACTACTGAATGTAATTTCCATGCTGTTCATACTGAAATCATGCAGCCTCTATTAATTATAATTACTCTGCTTGAAAAACTCTGAGGAGCCAGACAAACTACATTCCCTGAGCTGATTTATCAATTACTTAACCTAATTCTTAGAAGATGGTTTATTTGTTTATTCCATGATTATAACCTGCCCAATCCAGCCTCACAGCAGCTTGGGTTGGGGGCATGTCAGCTAAACTGGAGGAGGGATTACATGCCCCTTATTCCATGGGGTCTGAAAACTGCCATACTCTGCCATCTATCGCATACCGATCCAGAATAAGCTTGGTTAAGATGGATATTTTCAGTGGATGTATCATTGATACCATTAGTGCATGCAACTGTTCACTTGCAGTTTTAGTTTTTACTGCACCAAATGCTTTCTGTTTTCTTCTTTTAAAAAAAAGCATTAATCAGCACTTCTGAGATCTTCTAAAACTGAAATGTTTTTGCTTCTTTGCTTTTTCTAGGGTGATAAACGCAGGGAAGAGCACACACAATGAAGACCAGGCAAGTTGTGAAATTCTCTCTGTAAAGAAGAAAAATGGAGGAACTAATTCTACTCCAAACAAAAATACATTCACAAAACGGAGATCATCGCTGCCAATTGGGGAAGGATTACAACTGAAAGAGAACTCGGTAAGAAGCCCTTGTATTCCATGCAGAATGGAGCTGTTATGATGATTTCAGAAAAATGGTCCTCAATGGAACATGCTATTTTGTCAGAAAATTTTCAATAGGAAATATAATTTCCTTGCCAAATTTTCTTCTTGGTCTAGCCTGAAATGAAATAGAAACCAAAAAGAGAGGTCGCCGTGACACCACTGCTCCGTTCTCTGCACTGGCTGCCTATAGCGTACCAAGCCAAGTTCAAGGTGTTAGTATTGGTATACAAAGCCCTATGCTGTCTTGGCTCCTCTTATCTCGGGGACCGCCTCACCTTCCGTGACTCAGGGCGAATCCACCGGGGGCGCCTATCTGAGGGTCCCCCGTGGAAGGTGGGGGGCCACCATGGAGAGGGCGTTCTCGGTGGTTGGGCCACGGTTGTGGAACTCCCTTCCGAAGGAAGCCCTCCTGGCCCTGGGTCTGCTCGCATTTCGGCGGGCATGCAAGACTTGGCTGTTCGCCCAGGCCTTGGGAGGGGAGAGGGGTGGGAGGGGTAAATGGGGGAGATTGGTGGGGTGGGGAATTGGAGGGTAGGCTTAGGGTTGGGTGTTCTAAAATTATTTTTAAGCTGATGCCGGTTTTAATGTATTTTATTGTTTTACTGCATTGTTAGCCGCCCCGAGATGCCGTGGGCATGAAGGGGCGGCATAGAAATGTCAATCAATCAATCAATAAATAAATAACTGAACTATCTTTTGTTTCCAAACTGAAGCACTGTTTGATCGCATGGTGGTACAGCCTACAAAGCTCTAGTCTGAGTTGTAGTTCTGGGCCTAGTCTGCCCCTTGGGCCTTTAACCGAAATGGACTAGAAATTTCATAATATTTTACTATGATTTGTGCTCCCATGAGGCACTGTTTCATCATGGCTATTTGGCCATGAGAGAGCAATATGGGAGTACTGGGGAACACTGGAGCAAACCTAAATTTTTACAAGTCAGGAGCTAAATTGAAATGTGTTCATTTTCTTTTGGATCAGTCAGTCAAAAAAGGCAGAATTTTCTTTTTTTGTTACAATTTGAGACAATAAATTTCAAAATATTGGAATTTTCTGTGGAATTCAAATAATCACTTTTTTTTAAACTAGCTCGAACGCTTAAATATAAAACCTACAGAGAGACTTTGGTGTAAGAGTAATGGGGCAAAACAGTGTAGTTATGTATTTGATACCGCTGCACAATTGACAACAGTTATTCAACAAAATACACACACACATATATTCCTCCATTTTATTTTGCTCCATTTAAAATTTTTTCCCAAGCCACATAATGAAAATGCTGTTTAGAGGACAGACTGTAGGGTGGTGAGAGGTGGAGACACTGTGGGACATAAAAATAATGAACTCAGCAGAAAAGATAAGGACCATAAAGCGTGTCATGCTTTCTTAGCCATATTTTTGAGACTCCTCCTTCTCCCCTCCCCCCCACTGTCATCTGTCACGCTAGTACAGATCCCCACTTTAAAAAATGTTATGTGAATCACATATCCCCATACTCATTTCAGTACCTGTGATGCATGAGCCTATCACAGTATTTTTGTATGGATATCTTTTATTTGTCAAATATAGAATGCTTGTTGAGACGCAGTCATTGGAAACCTCTTTTAACTTTTCAGAACTTTATATGGCTTTGGAGGACAAGTATGGTGAGGTTGAAGGGAGTGAGATCTTCACAGTATACAGAGAGAGTGGAAGCTGGGGAAGGGAGTCTGGAAGCTAAAGCAGAGAGAATGGTCAGGACATGGGGTAGCATGGAAAGAAGATGGGAGAATAGAACAGGCAAAGATGGAAGCAACTGGGAAGTTATATGGACAGGAAGGAGAAAGCAAGGGAATGTACCGGAGGCAACTAGCAACCATGTACTAAATTATACATGACTGCTGTCCTCTCCCTGCCCCATCACAGATTGTCACAACTTTGGTAACCTCTTCTTTTTTCTTTTTTTAAACTTTTGTTATTTAAAGAATTTCTTGCATCACCTGTAAGTTTACATCATACAAGAGAATACAAAAACCCCATTGTTAACCCAGAATAAACCATAGGGGACATTATAATTCAATTTGCCTTTTACAGCTACCAATAACACTCTTGTTTTAGACGTCAAAACTAAAACCTGTTTTACATCCAACAGGTATAATTTGTAGCTCAAAGTTCCATCTTTTTTGTTCATTACTTTCAAGGAGGGAACTCATATGGCTTCAAAAATTCGGTGTTTCGGTAACCTGTTCTCTCTTGATGTGTGATGTACTTTAACAACATCCCCTGCTGGCTGGCTAAACGCAAATCTGAGGCAATAGCCTCAAATGTTAAGGAAACCGATAAAAGGAAATAATTGTTACAATTCATCATAGTGGAAGGACTTGAAAATCTGAGCAGGCATGCCAAGCAGAGACCGGGCATCGTGATGGAAATACCTTTCTGTCGGTGTGATCCGTGTAGTTGGGATGTAGACACTTTCTTTGAATTGTTTGTGATGCCTTCAGTGCTGCAGCTCATGCCATTTGTTCTTTGGTACCCGGCAAACTCCATTC
Source organism: Sphenodon punctatus (assembly GCA_003113815.1). NCBI lineage: Eukaryota > Metazoa > Chordata > Lepidosauria > Sphenodontia > Sphenodontidae > Sphenodon > Sphenodon punctatus. The sequence goes on from QEPC01007800.1 coordinate 670,478, forward strand.
AGCAGGATTGTCAGTTTGGCATCAAATTTATTTATTTTATTTATTTATTTTAATACATTTATACCCCGCCCCTCCTGCAAGCAACTCGGGGCGGCTAACAAATTTAAAAAAAATAACACAACCTTAAAAACATTTAAAACAGTTATAAAAATCTTGCAGATAAAACAGGGAAAGGACAAAAAAATAATAAAGAAGGGTAGGAGGATACTAACTTGGCACATGGCTGTTTGCCCCGAAGACCTGGGCAAACAGCCAGATTTTACAAACTCGCTCCCAGAATGTTAAAAGGCTCAGGACCAGGCGAGCTTCCTCCGGGAGGGAATTCCAAACAGTCTAACGTTTATACTGTTCCTCTGCCCATTCCCCTCACCCCTGCATCCTGCCCCACTTGCTGCTGCTGCTACTAGTACTATTATTAGTGCCAGCAACGTCTCTGGTGCTATAAGGGACAGGTCCATGCCTGGAGGGGCTTACAATCTTGAATGGCGGGGGCAGGTTAGGAGAATGTTCTGCCTTAGCTACAGACTACATCTGAGGTGTAAAGGGAGAGGGTTAGGATTCAAAGATAAATCCCACTCAAGTGGAACTTTCCAGCATGTCATATATTTGGAAATCTTACTGGGATTATTTAAAACCTCTCTGAAGTATTGGGGGAAGGGAAAGTAAAGGTAGAAAGGAATACAGTTCCCCAGGAAAAGGGTAATTTAACTTTAAAAGACACTTTTGATATTTGATCCTTATTGCACTGATTTCTCTCCCCAATTTCTCCAGATTTGTTTTCATTACTTGAAAGAAAACTCTCTCTAAGCTTACATGCCTTTTTATCCCCTTTGACCACATTTGCTCCCACCCCTTCTATGGGAGGTTTTAATAGCTCTTAAATCTGAGGCCAAACAGAAGTTGTTAAATCTTTTTTTAGTAGAGATGAACAGAAATCCTAGGATTTCTGTCTGGCGAACAGGATGAATAGTGACTTCAATGGAGATAGACAGTGAGAAAGATGAGGAGCTCAGTCTTGAACATATTAAGTATATGTTGCTGAAGAGGCATCCAGATGGAGGTGTCTGAGAGACGGTTAGCGTTAGAAGCTTGAAAGGATGGGAGAGTTTAGAAATGGAAAGATAAAGCTGTGTGTCGTCATCGGCATACAGGTAGTACTGGAAGCCATGAGATTCAGTGAGTTTGCCAAGCGGTAGATGTGGAAGGAGAAGAGGGTCCAAGTCACCTGGGGAAACTTCTAAAGGTTACGTTGCCAGTGCTGCTGTTAGGTATTTCCCCTTCTATTTCTGATAAGTTGGGGTGGGGGGGGGGGGACAGGTTGATCCAGGACTGAACACAAAGTTCTTCTTCGAGGATCTCCGCGATTCTCACTAATGGGATTCACTTCCTGCTCCGCAGGTACAGGAAAATCTCTTGTCGGCAGTTTCCAGGCAGAAAAGTCTGGAAAGAACCAGAATAAGGTGAGGGCTCCACCCCTACCCCTCCCACTCGAAAGCAGGAGGCTATAAAGGGGGGCGGAGCCCACGCCGCCTCAGTTCCTTCCAACCGCGTTGGAAGACCTCCGTGCTTTTCAGCACTGATAGTTAGCAAAAAGAAAAACTAGATAAAACAGAAAATTTCTACACTGTCTTCGCCTGCCCTCGGGGCCTCCCCGGCGCTCACCGCCTTCTCTAGGGCCGACGAAATATGCCCAAGCAGCTGGGCTTCAAGCGCTGCGCATTGTGCCCAGCCACGCTGTCCATGAGTGATCCGCACGAGCTCTGTCTTGCTTGTTTGGGAGAGGGGCATAACACAAGGACCTGCCCCTATTGCGCCAAGTTAACCCAGCTCACCCTACGTACGAGAGCCCTGCGGCTGCAGGAACTTTTAACTGAAAAGGCTCTCCAGGGCGGTGAAGACGGACCTTTGTCGCTCTCTTCCCGCTCGGCACTAATGGATCCTCCCGCTGTTGCGGTGATGCAACCCCAGGCGCTAGCCCCCAGACGGATCTCTCCGGAGCTGTGAGCGGTCTCTCCCTCGCACTTGGTTACCACCGCTACCACCGCACACTCGGTGCGCGCCAGCTCCATCGGCACCACCGCGCACTCGGTGACTGCTGGCTCCACTGGCACTGGTACCACGGCATCATCATCATCATCTAAGGAGCGCCATAAGCGCCAAGGAGAGCACAAGAAAAAGAAAAAGTGATCCCGCAGCGCAGATGAAGCAGCTCTGCACCCACTCCGGGTTGAGACCGAGTTCTACCAACCGGCACTGGGACCGTCCTCCCCGACGCCCGCCCTGACTAGGGTGGCGTTAATACCGGTACCGTCCAAGGTCACTACACCTCCAGCCCTGGCTAGGGCGGAAACGACGCTGGCACCTGAGGTACCCGACATCGCCACACTGGCGGTACCGACACCGACGGCACCGACCTCACAGCGGGCCTCTCCACTTCAGGACTCAAACTTGCTGGCTTCTCATCCCTTAGTCCAGGGATCTCAGAGGCACCATCGGTCCCCCTTGGGCTCTATTTACAGAGAGGAGACTGATCCTAACCAGCACTTTTACAAACGATCACGTCGCCTATCTAGGGACCATCGCTCCCATTCACCATGCTCCTGCCGCTCCCCTCGCGACGACTTCTGGTACTGCCATGAGGACTTCTCCAGGTACCGTCGCACCGATCCAGGCCACTATCACGGCTACGAGCACTACGAATACCGGTACCATCGGCAACCATCTCGTTCTCCTTCCCACTTTGAAGGGGACTTCTCCACTTTCGACCACCAGGCCCTCCCACCGCCATCTCGATTTGTGCCCCCGGCACCGCCCAGGGCTCCACTGACGGCCACCGTCTCCAGACCTCCACCAGACTCGCCAAGACCTTTGCGCCTTCATAGCGCACTACAACCTCCGGTACCGACGGTACCACCGGTACCCCACCTGCCGCTATTACCACAACCGGTCCCAGTACCTCCTCCTAACCCACAACCAAGGTTAGATCCAGTGAGGGGACCATCTCTCCTGGACTCGCTGCTACTCCCAGCGACAGACGCCCCGGCCTCTGTAACATTGGAGCAAGAGCACGAAGCCTCGTCCGAGAGTGCTGGCTCTGAATCCTCCTCCTCCTCTGTACAGGATGAGGATGAAACCCATCTCTCCACCACCCACCGATGCTATAGCGGACCCCATGTCCTCCCTCTCCACCGAGGACACTATAAGGCCTTTCAGGGCATGTTGAGGAGACTAACCTCCGCTCTCCCCAATTTACCTACCAAGATTGTAAAAAAATCCCAATCTGGACCGGTCTTTGGGATCCTAGGATCCGGGGATGCAGGGCAAATTATGCTACCTATCTTAGACCAGCTTTTAGAGCCGTCCAAATCTGTATGGGACAAACCCACCTCCGCCCTACCCACTAATAAGTTGGCGGACTGTCTTTACGCCATACCCAGAGAGGGAGTTGAAATGTTTTATAGACACCCTGTCCCTAACTCCCTGGTTATAGCGGCATACGAGTGTTCCCGTACCTAGACGACTGGCTGTTTGTGGCCCCATCCTCTCATTTGTTAACAACCCAGCTCAACTTGGCACTAAAGACCCTGCAGGATCTGGGCTTTATCATAAACTACAAAAAGTCTCACCTCGTCCCTACGCAGCGACTCCAGTTTATAGGGGCCGTCCTCGACACCAACCTGTCAATGGCCTTCCTACCCAACAACAGGTTCAACAACTTGCTGGCAACCATCCTGCCCCTTCAGACGAAACCCAGAAGACCAGTACGTTTCTTCCTCCGCCTCCAGGGCCTGATGGCAGCTACCACTTCAGTGACTCCTTACGCTCGTCTCCACTTCCGAACTCTACAACAATGGCTCGCGAAGGTCTACGACCCCACTTGCCATCCTCTCTCCATGCACATCACNAGACCAGTACGTTTCTTCCTCCGCCTCCAGGGCCTGATGGCAGCTACAACTTCAGTGACTCCTTACCCTCGTCTCCACTTCCGAACTCTACAACAATGGCTCGCGAAGGTCTACGACCCCACTTGCCATCCTCTCTCCATGCACATCACGATCCCACAAGAAGTCTATCACGACCTCATTTGATGGACTTGTCCCCGAACATACTCACGGGCATGCCCTTCGACCCTCCTTTGAGGCACATCTCACTCACCACAGACGCGTCACTCACAGGCTGGGGAGCCCACATCAACGAGCTCACGGTGCATGGTCTGTGGTCCAAAGAGGAGATGCGCATGCACATCAACCTATTAGAGCTGCGCGCCATCAGATGGGCACTTGCTGCCCTCCTCAACATCGTCGAAAACCACAATGTTCTAGTCCTCACGAACAACACCACAGCAATGTGGTATATCAACAAACGGAGGTGCAAGATCCACCCTTCTCTTCCTAGAGGCACAGACCATCTAGACATGGTGTATCCATCACAATATCCACTTACAAGCTGTCCACCTAGCAGGACAGGACAGCTCCCTAGCAGACCAGCTCAGCCACAAATCCTCCGACCAACACGAGTGGACCCTCAACAAAACCGTCCTCTCCGATATTTTCCACCTATGGGGCACCCCCACCACAGATCTTTTCGCCTCACAAGAGAATGCGAAACTTCAACAGTTCTGCAGCAGGGCAGGACACGCCCTGAAGTTGATTTCCAACGTCTTCGCCATTTCTTGGAGAGGGCCCTTGCTATATGGCTTTCCTCCCATCCCTCTCCTGTACAAAGTCCTACCCAAGATCCAGACGGACCGGGCGCACGCCATCCTAATCGCCCCTGCGTGGCCCCACTAGCCCTGGTACCAAACGCTCCAAACCATCGCTATCGACATAGTCAATCTACCTCTCCTTCCCGATCTCCTTTCCAGGGACCATGGGTCGGTTCTCCATCACGACCTCCAGTTGCTCCACCTCTCCGCCTGGCTAATCAAGTTTTAGTACATGACGCCTCCCCCGAAGTGGCTAGAATTTTGCTTCATGCTCATCGACCCGGGCTTGTTACTCTGCAAAATGGAAACGTTTCACTTCTTGGTGCGCGACCCTACCCTGTGAGTTACACGAATTATCGATGAACCACATTTTCAGATATCTACTACATCTTCAAGGTTTGGGCCTCTCTATTTCATCTCTCAAGGTTCACCTTGCTGCGCTCGCCTCTGCCCTCCGGGCACAGAGACTTTATTTTCGTACTCCCTCATGAGAACCTTCTGGAGGGGACTAGTCAACTCCTTCCCCCCCACCTCCCAACCTACACAACCGTGGGACTTGAATCTCGTCCTTGCCAAGCTAATGGGTCCCCCCTTTGAGCCCATGGCATCTTCATCGCTAGAGAACCTGTCTATTAAAACTGCTTTCTTAGTGGCTGTCACATCTGCTAGGAGGGTCTCCGAACTAGCTGCTCTTCGAGCCTCTCCTCCTCACACCGTTTTCCACCTCGATAGAGTGGATCTCAGAACAGACCCTTCTTTTATCCCTAAGGTCGTCTCCCCTTTTCACCTCAACCAGACCATCTCCTTGCCTGTATTCTTTCCTAGGCCACACTCCTCCCCTGCAGACAGAGCTTTCCATACGCTGGACGTCAAACGAGCGCTTTCATTCTACCTTTCACGCACTCGCCCTTTCAGAGCTTCAGATGCCCTGTTCATATCCTATGGTGGCCAACATATCGGGGTGAAACTCACGTCCCAGAGACTTTCTAAATGGATTTTGCTCTGTATAAAAAGATGTTATGAACAAACTGACAGGCCTCCGCCTTCCCACCTTTGTGCTCATTCGACCAGAGCAGTTGCCTCTTCGATCGCCTACTTCAGTGGAGTTCCTATACAGGACATCTGTAGAGCAGCCATGTGGACCTCGGTGCACACTTTCACCAAGCACTACTCTATGGATTTGGGCGCAAATTCAGATTCCAGCCTTGGCAGAGCAGTATTTGCAATCCATCCTTCATTCACCTCCTTGACTCCCTCCACCAGAGGTAATTCTTCTCTCTGCTTTTCACTCTCCCATTAGTGAGAATTGCGGAGATCCTTGAAGAAGAAATAGAGGTTACTTACCAGTAACTCTGTTCTTCGAGAGAGCTCCGCGAATTCTCACAACCCGCCCAGACTTCCCCTTTGTCTCGGAGGTACCTGTCGGTCTTCCCGGGATGGGATTGGAACGAACTGAGGTGGCGTGGGCTTCGCCCCCCTTTATAGCCTCCTGCTCTTGCACGAACTGGAGCCCGTGCTTTCGAGCGGGAGGGGGAGGGAGGAGCCCTCACCTTATTCTAGTTCTTTCCAGGACTTTTCTGCCTGGAAACTGCTGACAAGAGGTTTTCCGGTACCTGCGGAGCAGGAAGTGAATCCCATTAGTGAGAATTCGCGGAGCTCTTGCGAAGAACAGAGTTACTGGTAAGTAACCTCTATTTCTAGGTGAGGTCCTGTTATTCTAGTACTATTTGCTACTTTACTATTTATCACACAGTCTGTAACTGTAGAAGATGCTATAAAATTCATTATTGTTACCTACTTTGTAAGGTGCCTTGCTCCAAACTAACTTCCCCCCCACCCCCCCTCCAAGTATAAAATTGCAAATATAGTACATTTTTCCTTTTTCTCCAAAAGTGGGAAAATATTGATAGAGGTATTTAGCTATTGGGGGAAGTCTTTCTCTAGCAGTTAGCTGGGTCTTTCCTTGTTCAATGTATAGGTGCTAATCTATATAGAAATGGTAAAACAAGACCAAATGTCACATCGTTGTTTAAAAGCATGTAGCGGATGGACCTCGATCTGCTGACTCCATAACAAACATCTCATATTTTTTCCACTGTGATATAAGATTCAGACATTTCTGCATCCCATTACTATAAGCACTGTAGAAGTGAGACACTCCAGAGTGTTTTCATTTTTGTATATTGTTACACCGATCTGAATTTTTTGGTTGGGTGGGGTGGTGGTGGGAAGGCTGAAAGCTGAATTTTGCTGCTACTCAAGTGGGATTTTCCAGTATGAAATACTTAGAAATCTTACTGGGATTGTTGAAAACCTCTCTGAAGTATTGGAGGAAGGGAAAGAAAAGGTAGAAAGAAATACAGTTCCCCAGGAAGAGAGTAATTTTTTAATTTGTAAAGTTGCTTTTGTTATTTGATCATTAGTGCACTGCTTTCTCTCCACTCTTTCTCTCCCCATTTCTTCAGATATTTTTTCATTACTTGAAAGCTCTTTTCAATGCATTTGCTTCCACCACTTCTCTGGGAGATACTAATAGCTCTTACATCCTAGGCCAAACAGAAGTTGTAAAATCCTTTTTGGTTGCAAATAGAGATGAACAGAAATCCTCCTGGCCTCCGTCAGCTGTATTTATTTATTTAGTCACATTTATATGCAGCCCTTCCCACAGAGGATCAGAGTGGCTTATAATAATAATTAATAATAAATCCATAAAATCCAATAATAATAATTCCCATTAATGCCCCACCCAGCCTACACCCCCCACCCAATTTCATCCAACCCTATCCCTACCTGCTGAATGCCTGGCCAAATTGAAAGGTCTTGCGTTGTTTCTAGAAGATGAACAGGTTTGGAATTAGGTGGATCCCAAGAGGAGGGAGTTCCATAATCACCGGCCAGCCACCGAAAATGCCTCCCTGTGTGCCCTAGTTGTAAAAACATCTCGGAGAGATGGAACCTGCAAGAGTGTGCCCCCAGCTAACCTCAGGGATTGTGAAGGGACATGAGGAAGGAGGCGGTCTTTCAGATCTCTGGGGCCCAAGCCATTTAGGGCTTTATAGGTTAAAACCAGCACCTTGAATTGTGCCCAGAAAACTATTGGCAGCCAGTGGAGATTCGGGAGCACCAGTGTAATGTGCTCCCGGTGACCCGTCCCTGGCAGAAGGCAGGCTGCATTCTGCACCAACTGCAGCTTCCAAGCAGTCTTCAAGGGTATGCACTCTACGTGGAGCTACCCTTGAAGACTGCTTGGAAGCTGCAGTTGGTGCAGAATGCAGCCTGCCTTCTGCCAGGGACGGGTCACCGGGAGCACATTACACTGGTGCTCCCGAATCTCCACTGGCTGCCAATAGTTTTCTGGGCACAATGGATGGATGACATGGCCAGATCTGAATCTGATAACAATGATCACAGCCTTCTCACCAGATTCCGACATCTAAAAACCTTTGCTTTTAAAGTCATAGTTAAGACGAATTAGTGAAAATTAACCATTTCACTACTATACAACCTAAAAATGTTATGATTATAATGCATCCTTTTCAACTACATCAATATTACTCAATCACATATGTTTCATTAACAACTGTCTATATCAATATCTTCTCAACATGATTACTCTTTCTTCCTTAATATCACCAGCATTATAGTATCAACAAAAAATTCCCAATACTTCACCATCTCTGCTAATTAACTAATTCATTTTCATTGAAATGCCTTAATGAGTTAATTATTTATTTGATTATAAGAACTTATGTTTCATTTGTAGATTTTGAAAGCAAATATACAATCTCTACACAGAAAGTAACTCGTTAATTCATGTTTTCAAATTGTTATATTCAAATAACATTTTGTGGACGTCAGAGGAGTGAGAAATAACATATAGTGATGGAATTTGTGAGTTAGAGAAAAGATGTATGAATAAAACAGTTTAAAATTAGATAAATTTGTTGAACACTAGGTGTTGCTGTTCTCATTACAGAACTTAGTTGCTCATAGTTTAGTTAATGGCAGTATAATGATTTTTAGTCAATGATAGTATAATGATCATGAACAGGAGGTGCCGTTATAATGTAATTTGTATAGGGAGAACTTGTTAGTTGATGTGGTTATCGGTAACCACATGGTTTAGTTAGTGAAGTCTTGTGATCACGTTCTTGATTAGTTAGAGAACAGAGACGTTTAGTAGTACTTTGGAAATGACGACAAAAAGTAAAATTAGACATTGAGACAGAGAAGAGATATTTTATTTGATAGTGTGTTACTGAATGTAAAGCACAAAAGTTACTGATTAGTAGCTATAATGGATCTACTAGTAGAGTATGGAATGTAGTTAGAAAAAGAATGGGAACGAGAGGGTATAACTCTTTTGCACTCACTGGGTGGAGGTGAATGTATGCCGGTGTACACTGTTGCTTGTGTAGGTGATGATGGCTGAAACTTTGGTGTGTCTGTAATGACACACTTTGCAGATGCTGTGAAGAAAGCTTTCTTTGCTGTCACCACAGCATTGTCCCTTAAAATAATCTGTTGCAGTCGGTTGGCTTTGGGTGAGTCGAGTGCCACCTGCGCTCTAACCACCTACCCTCTCACTTTAGCAGACTCATTTTCTCCATATACGAGGAAGACCTGTGCTGCCACCAGAGAGCAAGTGGATGCCACCATGTCAATAGCCTATGTCAAAGTGTCATACCACAGATCGACCAAGGAATGGACAGGAAGGCAGTTGAGGCCAGTGGGTAAATCTCCCAGAGAATTCTGCATTAGATCCATTAGTCTCCGAGAGTGGACCATCCAAACCGGCCCACCGGCCTGGATGGGGCAAAGGAGGGCAGGGATCTGGACCTTCAGAACGTAATGGCCTGACCATGACACCCCTGATAACCGGAATCCCTGTTTCCAGGCCAGTGCAAAACATAAGATCCAACGTGTGTCCAGCCCCGTGTACTGGACCAGATATTACCGGAGATAAGCCTATGATTGTCATGGCAGCCATGAACTTCTGCTCCACCTCTGAAAGGCCGGCTTCAGTGTGTATGTTGAAATCACCCAAGACAATAAGTCTGGGTGACCACAACACTGCCCCTGAGACCAGCTTGGCTAGAACAGTCACAGAATTTGCTGTGCAGCAGGGTGGTCTGTACACTAGCAGAATCCGCGAGCATAAGATGGACACACTCCATGTTGGGCAAGTCAGACACTAGATATCTTTGAAAAACCAGGTAGTTTTTTCAGATCACAACCACTCCGCCCCCCTGCCTCCCAATCCAAGGCTGATGCTGCACCGAGTACCCGGCTGACTGACACCATCTGGGCTAAGAGAGACCCAGAAACCTTGTCCAGCCAGGTCTTGGTAATACAATGTCAGTGGCCTCATCCTGAATGAGATCATGGATCTGTAGTGTTAAGTTGTGCTGGTTTCCTGCATTTCATAATGAGAATGGATGGGCAAATGATTATTAAAGAAGCAGCTGCCACCTGGTGATTATCAAGAAGAATGTTGCATTTGCAGAAAGGGAACAAGAAGAGGTGAGAGAGCAAGGTTACAAGGTGGGTTTCTCGACAAGTGTAGAGGTATTCTGGTGTGTATCGAATTGCAGGGTCAGGCTGTTTGTATTAAAAGCGGAGTTGTTAAGGTATAAATCTCCTAAAAAGTGGAGGGTGCTGGGGAACACACAGAAACAGAACAATAAGGAAGTGTTAGAAGACCAAACTTTTTTTCTTTTCACAAAGCAGCCAGGATATTTTGAAGAAAGGATGTTATGAAACCTAAGGAGAGAAGTAGAAGAAAGGAAACAAAAAAACTAGTGGGGGTTCTACTATTGAACTAATGGACAGAATTGAGCCTATGACTGGGTATTTGATTCCCTTCCATAGCTTCATATTTTGAAACTCTTATAAAATCCCTTCAATATGTTTATTTTTTTGGATGGTTGGCAGCCAATATGGTAGAGGGGCACTGAGAGTACTGAATGAGGTTAAAGAAGTAAAATGGATTCCAAGCTAATGTTTTGTACCACTGCTACGTGGGGTTATCCTTGTGATGATCCGGAGACTGCAGTTGGTGCAGAACGCGGCGGCCTCTCTCCTTACAAGGACAGGTCGTTGTTTGTGAGCACATTACACCAGTGCTCTGTTCTTTACACTGGCTGCCCATAGTCTTCTGAGCCCAATTCATGGTGTTGGTTTTGACGTATAAAACCGTACACGATCTGGGCCCTGCCTACCTGCAGGACTGCCTCACCCCTGAGCCCTGTGGTCAGCTGAGAGTGCCCTTCTTAAGGTCCCCCAAGTGTCTTGAGTGGAGACTATGAGGAGGGCTTTCTCAGTGATCACACGATGACTGTGGAACTCCCTCCCAACAGAGGTCTGCTTGGCCTTCCCTTTTTCCAAAGACCGTGTAAGACCTGACTGTTCTGCCAGGCTTTTGGAGAGGAAGACAGGTGATGGGTGGGGGGCTGGGCGGGGCGGGGTTTCAGTTTGACTTCTTCTATGTTTATTTTTTTATATTGTTGATTTTTTATTTTTCTCTTTCTATATATTCATATGTATTTTTAATGCTGTTAAAGTGTTGTGAGCCACCCCGAGCTCCTGATAGCAGGAAGGAGTGGGGTAGAAATTTGACTAAATAAATAAATAAAATCAGTTGGCAGTCCGGACAGAAGCTGCACACGACCTCCTTGACCCGTGGCCAATAGAAACATTGTACCACCCAGGTGCTTGGCACAAGGCACTTCATTGGCTAACAGTAGGATATCTCCCTGTATCTTACCGGGGCCACCAACTGATGCCTCTCTTCCCCTGTCACCTCCTCCCTCTCAACCCTATACAGGTGGTCCTGTCAGAGCTCAGTGAGGCCAATACCAGGGCTTCTGAGGGTTCTCTGTCTGTCCGTTGATGGCTTCTATTTGGGCATAGGCGTGTTGTAGGGTACGGTTATTGCGCTGAGCAGTTACAGGATCAAAGCCACTTACCCAGGAGGCATAAGGTTGGTAGCTCTGGTTTCGGCTCCAGGGTCTTAGTTGTCCGTGGGACTGAAGGATGTTGTATCGGGATCTTTGCCGGGTCTCTTGTCTATATTGGCTGAAACAGTCATGCCATTTTCTGTAAGAGCCTGGAAGGGGTGAAGCAGTTTAGGCAAGTTGGTGCCAGTCTCTACCCATGATTATGGTCTGGGCAAGGTTGGGGATAACCCCTACCATCATAATCTCTATCCTCCCTGCTACTGTCATTTCTAATGTACCAATTTCTGGGTAGGTTTTTATGTCCCCATGTATACGCCAGAGATGGAGGCGCATCCCCTTGACTCCTTTGTGGACCAGTGTCTGACTACAGCCCATGACCGCAAGGTTGGAGAATAGTTTACCTCCTACCCATAGGCAGTAGGAATCCGTCCTGCACTCTGCCTGTTATTTTTCCCTGACCGATCCACGTGCCCGTGTATGTACAGTCCCTCAGGGGACAGTCCTACCTTCAATGCCCCAGTTTACCGCAAGTATAGCACAGTGATGAGGGAGAAGCTGTCACTTGTCGAGGTGGTTGTCCCACTCCCAAAGCTTGAGGAGGCACCATTGATGGGGTTACAAGGTCCTCCTGGGCGCAAGAGCTGTATTACTATTCTGGGTCCTCCTGGGCGCGAGAGATGCATTACTAGTTGCATCTCGGCTTGCAACTGGGAGGCTGTCAGCCCCTGCACGAACTACTGTTCCCTGCTTTGCTGCTGGACAGTTGACTGTTTCAAAAGCCTTTGCTGCTCAATGGCCTAACGCTTATTTTTGCTCTACCAGCCACTTAATCCATTTTCCAAGCTTGTATCACTCCTTTTTATTTCTCTCTCCCTTGCTCCCTCTGGCAGGGCAGATCACACTGCCCGCATTCTCCACCATCTGAGATAACCTCCTTCTCTTTTCCTCCTGATATGGAGGGTTTGTCTTGGTTCTACTTCACTTGACTGTATGTGCATTCTTAACTTCACTGACATTATGTGCATTCTCTGCTGCATCCTGTTGCTGCTGCTGGATTGCTAATGGAGGAGGGAGGATGTTTGGGTGTCGTGTCTCATCAGATCACGCACTGCCCCTGGCCAGAGAGGCATTGCAAGCTGACTGTGTTCATCATTTCTTGGCAGGCTGCTGCTAGGTGCCCTCTGGTTAGGAGTAAGTAGGTAGGGGTTCGATATCTAAGAAGAACACACATAGCCCCTGCCTGGTGTGGCATCATTGCTAACTTGACTGTATGTGCATTTTCTGCTGCATGCTGCTCCTGGGTGCCCCATTTCAGAGGAGGGAGGAATTTTAAGTAGCATCTCTCACACACTGCCCCACCCACAGCAGGCCACACTCTAGCTGCTGCATGTGGCATATCAAATGAGATCACGTAAGTTGCACAGCTGCGCCAGAGTAGCTAATGCATATGGACCATCTAGCCTGGGGTGGGGGTAGGGGAGTTGGGGGCAGGGGTTACCCAGTTGGGACTGGCTTTGGTTTTCCCTCTCATAATGATGAAGCCATGAAATTTTTTTGGAGACTGGAGCTTCTGGGCATGCGTGAGCAGTAGCTGCCTCTGCAAAACACTCCAGACAGCCCTGCCAGACTTCGCATAAAAAAAAGGTTAAAAACGTGGACTTACAGCCCCTAATGGGAAAAAACATAAAAAAGAACCCCCCCACCCCTCAAGGAGCCAAAAGAAAGGGGCAAAGTGAGGCAAAAAGCGGTGAAAAACTGCAAAGAAGTGAAAGAGGAGGGGGAGGGGATCAGGAGCAACCCCAGGAAGGCAGCATGGCTGAGGCACGTGCAGCCCAGCAGGGGGAACAGCAAGACTTTACAGCACAGTTTACAGGCTTAATGGAGGCAATAAACTCCAATCACGCTGATTCCACAAAGCAATGGGGGCTCCTAAACGAGAACATACAGAAAGTAACCTCTGTGGTAGACTGTTTAAATAAGAAATTTGATGGAATGGCAGAAAGAGTTACAAGCCTAGAACAAAGAGTGGAAAGGAGAGAAATACAGCAGCAAAGATGGGAAGATAAGGTACAAGAGATGGAAAGAGCCCTAGGGGGAATACAGAGGAAAATGGAGGACATGGAAAACAGGGGAAGGAGGAATAACTTAAGAATTCAAGGAATCCCAGAGGGCATAGAAGCCCAGGGAGGCAGAGACTTGATCAGGAAAATCCTGAAAGAAATCCTCCCCAAGTGTCCCCAACTCCATGAAATAGAGATTGATAGAGCACACAGGACTCTTCGCCCCAAGCCAAAGGAAGGGGATCCCCCCCGGGCAGTAATATTCAGATGCCTTAGATATACTGATAAAGAACAAATCCTGTGGGAAGCCAGGAAACTGAAAGACTTAAAATATCAAAGTCACAGAATCAGCATACAACCAGACCTGGCAGCAGCTACAGTGGCGAGGAGAAGGGGATGGTATAAACTACAAGAAAAATTCACAGCACAGGGAATTAAAACGCAAATAAGATACCCGGCTACCTTCTCCTTCATGCATGAAAATCGCAGAAGGAATTTCTACGACACGAAAGCGCTAGAGAGATTCATTGCAGCAAAGCTGCCAGAGTTGCAGAGAGAAGAACCAAGACCTGCGAGAGAATAACCTAGGGGCAAGAGACACAGAACGGAAAACTTAGAATCCAAGTTAATGAAAAAACCCACGTAATCAAAAGACAAAAGAAGAAATAGAAAGAAGCGAAAATAAAAGATAAGAACTAATTGGGACCATGAACAAAAGGAAGGGCCTGTCTGGAGGGACTGCACAGAACGAGCGGCTCCAGAGGCACCTCCAGAGGAGGAGAAGGAGAGAAATGGACAACTGGATAAGTTGCCAAAGGGAAAGGGGAAGGTGGGGGAGGGGAGGGAATGGGGAAGAAACAGGGGGGAGGGAAGGGAAATGGGGACAAAGGGAATGGTATATAGGCAAAGAATGCACTAAAGTGAGTCGAGTAACAAAACCCACACAGAAAAGGGATGATGGCTGATTTAAAGATATGTTCACTGAATGTAAATGGGCTAAACTGTCCAACGAAAAGAAAAAAGACATGGTATTATGCAAAAAGGGTAAATGCACAGGTATTGGCTCTGCAAGAGACACACTTATTGCAAAAAGATAATGTGAGAATGAGAGACAAACGCTTTGAGCATATATATTTCGCAAATGCGGGGCAGAAAAAGGCGGGGGTCCTACTGGCCTTTGCACAAACACTGAAATTTAAAAGGGAAAAGATAGTAAAAGACCCAGAAGGTAGATACATAATGGTAACAGGGAAAGTAGAGGGAGAAATGTACACCTTTCTAAACATATATGCCCCAAACACAGGGCAGACAACATTCATGACGAAGATGACAAAACTGATAGAAAAAGAAAGTCAAGGGACATTAATGGTATTTGGAGACCTAAATAGTCCACTCACGAGGCTAGATAGATCAGGGGGAGGAAAAATGAAGAGAGGACAACTAAAAATGGCCCAAATAATAAGGCAGGCCCAATTGGTGGATGTCTGGAGACTAAAACATGCAAGAGACAGAGAGTATACTTTTTTTTCAAATAGACACATGACATATTCCAGAATAGATTACTTACTCATGCAGGATACAAACTGGGAAAAATGCACTCAGATCGATATTATCCCTGCAGCGTTTACAGATCACAGCGCAGTTATAGCAAGGATAAGTACAGGGCAACAAAAAACACACAAGACACCTCATTGGGTTTTGAAGAAGGGTACTTTATTAAATGCATTAAACAAAGAACAAATCAAACAACATATTGATGACTATATGAAGTGGAATGATAATGGAGAGGTATCCCAGGGAGTAGTGTGGGAAGCTGCAAAAGCCTACTTGAGAGGCCAATACATCAAAATAGATGCCTATAATAAAAAGAAAAACAAAAAAGAGTTAAATGACCTCTATCTTAAACTAAATACACTAGAAGAAAAGATGAAAAAGAAACCCACAAAGCAATGTATTAGAGAAAGGGGAGAACTAAGAGGATTAATAGACACAATAGAAACAGAGAGAGTGATAAAAAAACTCAGATATACAAAACAAATTTATTATAATAAAAGTAATAAGGCAGATAAAATTCTGTCATGGATGGTAAAACAGAAAAGGAAAAAAACTCAAATAACACAGGTACTACACCCCAACCGACAGAGCTGGATTACAGGACTAGAAATGAAGGAACAATTCCAAAATTTCTATAAAAATTTATATACCACAGAAGAGCCTAACGGGGAGGAGATTGATGTATTCCTAGATAAATTAAAATTACCTAAATTAACAGCAGAACAGAGAGAATGGCTCAATGAACCTATAACTATCCAGGAAGTACAAAAAACAATAAAAGACCTGCCTAAGAATAAAACACCTGGACCAGATGGGTTTATCCCAGAGTTTTATCAAACATATGGGGAACAGTTGGCCCCACTGCTAGCGAAAGTGTACAATGGGATACAGGCAAAACAAGAGATGCCAGAGACATTCTACACAGCCACCATTACGTTATGTCCGAAACCAGGGAAAATTGGCAAGGAATGTGGGGATTTTAGACCCATCTCGTTATTAAACACCGATGCCAAAATATTTACAAAGATTCTCGCTACTAGACTGCAAGGGATTATTAGAACACTCATAGGACCAGATCAGACAGGGTTTATTAATGGCAGAATGGGAGTGGATAACGTCAGAAGGGCGATAAACTTAATATATAAAGCTAATAAAGATAAAATACCCACGGCTGTGATTTCACTGGATGCGAACAAGGCCTTTGACAGATTAGAAAAATTTTTCCTAATGAAAACACTAAATGAAATGGGATTTAAGGGAGCATATCTAAAATGGGTAGCCAGCATTTATAAAAGACCGGTTGCTAACATTGCAATTAATGGGGAAGTGACCCCAAACATTCTAATCACTAGAGGAACACGCCAGGGATGCCCCCTGTCTCCCCTCTTATTTGACCTCGCAATAGAACCACTAATAGCAGCTATTAATCAAAATAAAAAAATCAAAGGAATACAGGCAGGAGAAGAGGAACATAAAACAATGGTATATGCAGATGATATGCTCTTGACAATGACAAATATACAGTCCTCAATGCAGGAATTAACCAGCCTGCTTAAGGAATTCGGGACATTATCAGGATATAAGATAAACACAAATAAAACACAAGTTATGGCATTAAATAAAACAAAAATGACACAGGCAGACCTAGACGAACTAAAGCAATTCCAAATGCAAACGGAACAACTGAAATACCTGGGAGTATGGCTCACTAAAAACACAAACAACCTATATAAAAAAAATTACTTACCCCTCATTCAAGAATTGCAAAACAAACAACACTCCTGGAGAAGGCTGGGATGCTCCTGGATAGGAAAAATGAATATAATTAAAATGCAGCTATTACCTAAAATATTATATACTATACAGGCCATACCCATAACATTAAACAAGGAATTTTTCCAAAAAATAGAAAAGATTATGAGATTTGTAATATGGGGACAAAAAAGGCCTAGAGTAAGAAGAACAATATTGAAAACTAAAATAGAACAGGGGGGATGCAACTTGCCAGACATGAGGATGTACCACAGGGCCTCTGCCCTGAGAACAGTTAAAGTATGGTACGACGAGGGTAAGGAACCCAGATGGAGGAATTTGGAATTAGAAACACTAGGGTTAGAAAATGGGCAAGACATCTTTGACAGCCCAGATAAAATACAATTAAGGGGCCCGGAATGCAAGGACCATCCATTTGCAGGGGCTGCAATAAACACATGGAGGGAATGCCAAAGGAAGTTAGAGATAATACAAGGGAAAACCCCATACACCCCGTTAGATAAAATTGGGCCTAAGTGGGACATCAGAGAGAGAGAAAAAATGAAAAGATGGAGAGAAAAAGGAATATATAGAGCAACACACTTATTCATACAAGGGAGACTAAAAACAAAAGAAGAGATAGAAGAGACTACACAGGAAAAGATACCGTTCTGGCAGTATTGCCGACTGCACAGTGCACTGACAAATCCAAGGGATAAATTAAATTTTAGTAGGCCTCCCACAGAGCTAGAAAAAATTTTATTTGATAAAACAGGACAAAGGGGAATTTTCTCCATACTGCATAAGATAGTAAAGAATATATATCATTTAGCAGATGCTGGATACGTATCAAAGTGGGAAGACGAATTAATGGTAGAAATAACAGAGAAAAAGATGAAACAGATGTGGCAATATACCAATACATGCTCCAGATCTCTACTGGCTAAAGAACCCCAAATCAAATTGATGCATAGGTGGTATACTACGCCAGTAGAAATCAATAGAATAAAAGCAACATACCCCCCAACTTGCTGGCGGGGATGCGGGGAGAGAGGTACATACCTACACGCATGGTGGAGCTGCCCAAAAGTGGCCGAATTCTGGAATAAAGTATGGAAGGTTATTAGGGGGTCGTTAAATATACCATTGCCTTTTAAGCCAGAAATTGCCTTGCTGGGAATATACCCAGAAAAAGAGATAACCAAACAACAGAAGAGGACATGTACAAACCTGATTCTGGCGGCAATCCACACCATTGCAAGGACTTGGAAATATGCGAAAGGGCTCACACGACAAGCATGGTTGCAGAGACTATGGCACTGCTTATCGATGGAACGGATCACAGCCAGCCTTGAAGATAACCTAGATAAATTCTATAAAGACTGGGACCAATGCTGGACAGTACTGACAAAAAAGATAAAGATGGAACAGTTCACACACTCGACTTGCCTAAGTAAAATATACTGAAAGGGGAGGGAGGGGAAGGGAGGCAGAAGGGGGGAAAGAGGGTGGGAAAGGGAACGTATACTGGGGGAAGGAAGGGAGGGGACGGGGAGGCAGGGTGGAGAGGGGAGAGAGGTGGGGAAGGGGGAATAAATGTAACATTTTGATTGGAATGTGATATTATATTGTTAAAGTTAAAATTAAAATAAATATATTTTTTAAAAAAAAAAAAATTAAAAAATAAAAAAATTTTGGACACTGTACAGAACAGAGGGAATAAGCTCCCACAACCACGACAAGGTACCAGTCCATGAGGGGAGGGTTTTTGTTTTTTTGTTTAAATTATCCTACCGAACTATAACAAAAACATAACCTACAACTACCTACCTATCTAATTCTATCTAACTACTGCTACCTTAACTAAAGTAATACTAAGAACTACCTACCTAACCTAACCCAGAGTCAGAGGAGACGGGGTAAGGAGGGAACCTTCATCATCCCTTCAGTCATCAATTAGTTTGGCTGCCAGTCTCAGACGAATTGGTAGAGGAAGAGGAGGAGGCATTGACATCTGCCACAGCAGAAGAGCAGAAGACCCCTCACCATGTTCCCCGTGAGAGGCAGGTATCCCTTGGGGAAACCTGGGATAGGGGAGAATCCTGGGTGGCAGTGCTGTTAGTGGTGGGAGATCTGGCTGTGGGGGCAACTGCATGCCAGCAGCCCGAGCGGCATCCAGCCACCAGGCTACCCCCACCGCCCAAAGCCTGCTTCATCAGGGCCTGGTGGAATACAATGTTGGCCTGCCGTGTCTGCCTCATGTAGGCACAGTAGGTCGCGTTCTCCGCTTGATGACATCCCAGGTCATGATGCTGCTCTGCTAAGGAGTCTCATACCCTGGGACAGTTGATCCAGAGCTGCACACCCAGTCTCGATAGCATGAGTCAGCCCATGCAGCTCCAGGGGCAGGGGCAACTCCTCGGTCTGTGCAGGGCTGGCCTCTACCTCTGCTGCTGAGGAGGTGGAGGAGGGGCTCTTCCTCCTCCACCTGGCAGGTGCAGCTTGCCCCCCTTGCTGGCCCTGCTGCCTGCCACATGCCTGCTGTCTCCCCCTTGCCTCATGAAGGCCAATCCCATGGGCCTTGCTAAGTTGGCTGCAGAGGGTTGTTATATGTTGTTATATGTCCTAATAACAACAAATCCTATTCCTATCCTAATGCCTATCTAATTTATAACTAACCAAAGTACTACTATCTATCTAACTATATACACCCTATGTATTCCCTCCCCAAGTGTGTGTGTGTGTGTGTGTGTGTGTGTATTATAACTTATATTAATTATTTCATTTCTTTCATTCCTTCCCTCTCACTCTCCTTCCCATGCCACAAAGAGACTGCTGCATTGCAGCCGCTTATATACTGTATGAGGGGGGGGGGGGAGGGGGACTGAGGAAGGACTGCATGTGTTGTTGTGCACCCTGATTGGCTAGGAAATTAAGGAGGAGAAGAATGGGGGATGGAGTGGAAGAGTTGTTGTGCACACCCTGATTGGCTAGTCAATTAAATGGCTGCAACTGCTGGACATAGCAACTTGACCTTTTGAGGCACCAAGCTGGTGCCGAAGAGTTCAGAAGTTTCCAAACTTCTCTGAACTTTTTTGATGTTAAGTCTGGAGCTTTGGAAAGAGTGCCAAAGTGCCTCCGAGTACCCAGACTGACTACTTGGAACTTTGGAAATCGGTTCAAGTACTCGGAAGTACTATTTGATTCAGCCCTAATATTAATCCCAAAAACTTTCTCAGTGTTGTGATATTTTTCCTCCTGTTTTAATTTCAGTGGTCGCTCCAGTGAAATTTTCAAAATGCCTTTGGCACGTGTGTATATGCAGGGAAACATTATAGAAATTAAGTACTACATCATCATAGCAGTTCAACAATGCAGGAGGAAACAGAAGGCATGCTCCTTTTTACAGAGGGAAAAGGACAATTGCAGATAAATGTTCTTACAAGAGTCACAATTTCCTACTGCTGATGGAGATGAAGCCAAACATGGTATCTCTACTAATGTACTTGCACAGGGTGATAGGAAATCTACACGCTGTCATTTACTGTGCTTCTAGTTTGATTGCAACTTCATCACTTTGTGCAGCAAATGTCACTCTGAGAGATTTAAAAAATGGTGGTGATGAGGGATTGGATAGCTGAAGTGATTGGTCATGAAGTATGACAAGTCTTGAAAACTCTGTTTGTTCCTTGATGTGGAAAGCTTTCTCAGGTGCTTGAGGGTTCAGGGTAGAGGAGGGAAAGGGGTGGAGCTACAAAATTCAACTATTACTTGCGTATAGTGACACTGAGAATTGGCATATTATGGGCCTGGTCCAGTCTGTATTGTTCTAGCTCTGTGGCAGATTATTAATGTAGCTCTAAATTTCTAGCCTTTATGGTTTAGAAAAGATCATGTCATACGGGAAGTGTCTTCATAAAGCTGTGTACTTGGCTTCCATACAGGTATCTTTCTTCTATGTACAGTGAAAGACTCTTCTAAGTTTTATTACATTTAATTGATAGTGAAACTATAGCCTTCATCACACCCATTATCTAGATCAGGGCGGTGAACCTTTTCAGTCTCAGGGCTGCTTTGAAAAATAAAACAAGGTCTAAGGGCTACATAGAAGTTGAGAACAGGTATGCTTAAGGGGTTTACTCAAAGTGGAGGGTCCAGATCATGGATCTGTCCCCTGTCTTTGTGTTGACACCCTCATCTCTGCTCCTTTACCCTTGAGCTCCATCTTTCAGTGTTTGGATAGGAATTGGACCCACGGGCCAGATAAAAACTAGCAGTGGGCTGCATTAGGTCCTGGGCCTGAGGCTCCCCACCCTTGAACTAGATGTTTATAGAAATAATTGAGAGGGTTTAGCAACAGCAAATTGATTAAAAAATTCCTTCCATTCCTTGCTCTCCTAGTAATTAAGAGAGGAGTGAGCATCTGCTCGGGACATTTGCTATTGGGATTTTAGCCCTTAACCCATCTTTTGAAGTTTTGTCCCATAAGTACCTAGTAAACAATTTCATGAGTAACTAATAGCCAGTTGACAACCTTAGACTGTCTTGGGCAGATGGCCATGTCATGTAGAAAGCCTAGCAGGCAGTATGGGTAGGCCCGCTACAATTTCTCAGTAGAAGGGCCAAGGACTGTTTAGCTTCTCAGTAGTTCCAGTTTAGGGATTAAACTCATTCTGAGAGAGATGGACATCGTAAAGTTTATTGATCACACAGAGGTGGGAAAAGTGATTTGAGGAAGGTTAGATCTGCTGTACCTTCTACAGCTGAGCTGCTTCTAGGGTTGCTGACTGCTGACTTTCTTCCTTCTGCTTTTCATAACCAGGAGTCCGATGGCATCTCCTTCCACTACTGGTCGCTGTTTGATGGGCATGCTGGATCTGGGGCAGCTGTTGTAGCATCCAAACTGCTTCAGCATCACATTGTGGAGCAGCTGCAGGAGATTGTGGACATCCTGAAGAACTCAGCAGTCCCTCCCCCAACATGCCTGGGAGAGGAGCCAGAAAACATGGCTGCTAACAGCCGAACTCTAACCAGAGCTGCCTCCCTGCGTGGGAGCGTAGGAGCTCCAGGCTCACCCAGCACCCCTCCAACACGCTTCTTTACAGAGAAGAAGATCTCACATGAGTGCCTCATTACTGGGGCTATTGAGAGTGCGTTCAAAGAAATGGTAAGTTTATTCTAGGGTTTGCTGGTTTCAGTTTGTATTCTGCCCTTTTCTGAAGGCTCAGCATAAAAGCATACAGGAAAATTTAAAAAAACAACACAAACATCAAACTATATAAAATCCCAATTTAAATCATTCCTACTCCCTATACCCTATCCCTGCCTGTTAAGAGCCTGACCAAATAAGTAGGTCTTATGTTGCCTCAGCTTTGGCAAACCCTCAGGGAAAGGGAGTGAAGCAGCCATTGAGAATGCCTCTCTGCATACTCTTGCTGTGCAGACTTGGCACAACAATGGAATTTACAGGAGGGTGCCCCCAGCTGACATTGGGGAGTGCAGTGTAATACAGGAGAGGAGAAGGATGTCCTTTAGTTATGTGGGACCCAAGCCATTTAGGGTTTTGTAGGTCAAAAACAGCACCTTCAACTGTGCTTGGAATGCTATTGGAAGCTAGTGCAGACTTTGGAGCTCTTGTGTAATGTGTTCCCGGTGATCCACCCTCTTCAGAAGGTGAACTGCCATGTTCTTCATCAGCTGCAGCCCCCAAACTATCCTTTAGGGTAGCCCCTAGTAGTGTATTGTAGTAGTCTAGCTTTGAGGTTACAGTGGGCATGTCCAAATCTGATAGAAAAGGTTGCAGCCTTCTCACCAAATGGAGTTGGTGGAAAGCGCTTCTGGGCACTGCCTCAACCTGATTCAGGTGCAACAAGGAATCCAACCCCAAGGCTGCAAATGTGAGTGACCAGAGGAGGCTGAACCTCCTCAATAACTGGTGTCCCCATTCTCCCAGGTCTTGGGGCTGGTCAACCATCATCACTTCAGTCTTGTTTGTATTCAGCTTTGATTGGCTTGCCTGCACCTCGTTCCCAATGGCAGCCAAGCACTGGGTAAACACCAAGACTGCAGGACCTGGGTTGGATGAAAAGGAGAGAAAGTGCTGGGTGTCACCAGTGTATTGATGGCACTGCACCCCAAATGTATGCAGTCTTACCTAGAGGCCTCAGATACACATTGAACAAGAGGGGAAATGGAACGAAACCCTGTGGGTCTTCATAGGCGAGGTCCCATGGGAATGACAGGTAAATGCCCATCACCACCTGCTGGGACCTCCCCAGCAGGAATTAACTGAACCCCTCAAAAGCGGCCCTGCAAACCCATGCCAAATTCCGCAGTCACCTCAGCAACACCCTGAACTCAGCTGTGTCAAAGGCTGCCAAAAGGTCTAACAGGATCAACAGAGTACAGTTTCCCCTGTCGATCTCCATGCAAAGCTTGTCGACTAAGGCCACAAGCGCAGTACTGAGGCTCAGGGGCCCTGATCTTGATGCTATACTCAAGAGGAAAGCCAGACTGATGGTTCCATGAATCTGATTATCTAGGCACAAGTGTGCCTAGAAAGTTAAAGGTAAGACCGTCCTCCATTATAAAGGGGAGAATTTGAAGCCCCTATATTTCAGAAACTGCTTGAGCTGCAGTTCTGAAAATTTAACACTGTGCCTTAACCCTAAAGACCAGCATCTATGCAAATTTATAACAAGATTGAGCCAGGAAATCCAAAGTTATAACAATATATATGTTAATTACTTTTGGTCAAAACACAGGTTTCCTGGTAATTTGTTCTGACTGATATCTCCCTACCCTGATCAAGTTCAGCCCTGAGACTTCGCAGCCTTATAGTCAGAGATGTCGATTAAGTGCTTTTGAAGTCTCAGGGTGTTTGGTGTGGCAAAAAATGAAATATATCTGACTAAAAAATCAGTTCTGCTGGGGCCATGCATGCGCAGTAGTTCCACTGCTTCTCCCAAAGCTATCCGTGCTGACGGGTTCGGGGGGGGGGGAGCCTTGGGCAGCACTGTGGAGGAGAAGGGAGAAATGGGAGGCAGTCACCGCCACCTTCCTCCCACTCGTGCTGGTGAAGGTCGTTGCCGCCGCCACTAGCCCTGATCCCCTTCTCCCTTCCTGCATGTGGCGGTTCTTGCTGCCCCACGGCTGGACTGCCCGCCTGGCTCCTCCGCTGTCGGGGCCCAGAAACCAGTGCTACCTCCGGTGCGCTCTCCTCTCTGTGTTCCCGGCCAGCTGCCGTGCCACCGCTAGGAGTCCAAGGCTGCTGCTGGCCAGCGTGCTGCTGTCTGTCTGGCTGCTGCAGCTCCCCAGGTGCCGCATGGGCGGGCTGCATTTCCCTGCAGGAGAGAACCCCCGCCCATCCTCCTGACCGCCCCACCTTCCTAATCTGACCCCCCCCACCTCTGCCCTTTCTCGCGACACCCCCCACCTTCCCCACCTCGCCCCTCCTCCTGATTCTCCCCACCTTCTTAACTTGTCTCCTGCACCCCCACCCCTTCTCCTAACTCCCCCACCTTCCTAACTCAACCCCTCACCCCCGCCCTTTCTCCTGACTCTCCCCACCTTCCTAACCCAGCTCCCACACCCCTGCTTCTCCTCCTGACTCCCCCCACTTTCATAACCTGACCCCTGCCTCTCC
>QEPC01007800.1:710158-733829 GCA_003113815.1 Sphenodon punctatus
TATACCTAACTTGCTTCCTTGAGATGATTATTATTAAATAATAAAATATCTATGAATTAATCTAATCTAACTAAGTAACAGTCAAAATGAATTGATCCAGTGAAAGGATTCAGTCTGACCACCAGCCGGATGGCCAACTGCAAACTCACTCAGTCTCTCTCTCAACTTAGAAGAATTGAGATAATCTCTCAAAGAGAGATAAAATGGCGCCTGATGGAATCACCTTTATATATGCTCTCTGCAGCAGGCAGCCCCCACCCTCACCATGTGAGAGTCAACACACAGAGAAAAAGCCCGCGCACAGAAGAGACACTGAATAAATGTAAAAGTAAACAATCACAATCACTCTTCACTCCCCCCACCCCTTGTTGTTCCACCGGCCAATAGCACATGTCAACACAGTCTCACACACACACATCCATGTTGCTCCCCCAAGTTCCCCCTCCCTCCTGGCCACAGGGCGCCAAGGGCTATAACCCATATTACACATACTGCACTGCCAGTTTCCAGTCCATAGACTTGAATGCAAGACTGCCCCCAGTGAGTGGCAATGTGTGGCACTGTGAAGGAACACATGCTGGACGGCCATCCCTAGCCGCCCAACGCGTGTTCTGCACAGTTTTGACCCTTACGGGTCTCCAGAGAACTCCATCGTCACTCCCAGCTCCGTGAAGAGTGAGTCCTGACCTGCTCTGACACACACACACACACACACACACCCCAGTTTGCACATGCGCAGAGCCTGGGAGCTCGCTCAAGCATGCACACTGCTCAAAATTCAGTTCATAGCCCCAGCGTGGCTTGAAATAGTCATGCCAGGGCTCTGAATGCACTGCTAGCACCGGAGACCAAGGAATCGGGAAGGTAATATTTAAACATTGTTACTGGGCACATAGGGGGCCAGGAGGGGCATTGCCCCATCCTTCTTAGGGGTGGCACCGCCGCTGATATAAAGAAAAGGTAGCATGTGCTGTCTTGGTTGTCTGAAACAGATCTCAGTTTGAAGCTCTAGGACCTTGAACCCAGTGCAATTTGGAAATAGCAGAGTTGTTGAAAGACTGCTTTAAAAGAGCTTTCTGGTGTTGTCAACCCAGTGTATATGCAGGAGACTTACCATTGCAATGAGAATAGGGAAAAAAGACCAAGTGTGAGACTTGAATAATAAGTTGAGCAGGGCTAGTTACACCTCAGAGTTGTGTCTGGTGCATTCAGTTTAACCACTAAAGCTTCTCTAATTTAATCACTTCATGCCATGTACCCTGGCATTGTTGTGTAGCAACTGCCACTTTGTAGCTGATCTTTAATTACATCATGAATTACTATCTTATTAAATTACCAGCAGTCAGTCTGGTCTGGTAGAGTGCTAACTTACTCCTACATGGATTATTTATTTATTTATTAAATTTATACCTCGTACCCTCCTGAACACAGCCTGATAACCTGATAGCCACCCCAAGCTATCAAGTTATCAGGTTTAACTTAGCTGAACCTATTCAGCTGGTTGGGAAGGGAAGAAAATTGTGCTAATTGTAGACTTCATATGATGTGGTGGTGCTTTGTGCAATGTTACAGCAGTAAACAATAACACAAATACCAACAATACAATTAAATTTCTGCAAACCAGCAAATTGCAGCAGTACAGTAATTGGAGTAAATGTACATGGCACCAGTAGCCTTCCAAAAATGAGGCAACTTTTTCAGAGTCTGAACAATTGAGGGAGCCACCTTCCTTATCTAACTAGATGGCTTGGTCAGTCTCGGTTTCCGACGTAAATATGCTTATTTGCACAGTCAAAATCTATATCTGAGCCCTAGCCAAAGCTTTTTAATGCCGCTTTCTCTCCAAGCTAAGCACAACCTATTTTCCACCAGATTACTTGGCTCACATTCCACTTCCCAGGGGAAGGAAAGGCTTCCAGTGCTTTCCTTTGAAAGGTGTGGGTCTCCAAGGTCAAGCCATCTGCTTGATACCATTCAAACAGTGAACGAAATGCGTGCTGACACCTTGGATGATCAGCAAATGCTCCTGCAAGGCTGTTGGGCTAGTTTACTACAGCACTATCAGCCTCTTTTCTTGTAAAGTTTTGAAGCTAGATTGGGCTCTGCTGGTTATGGTGTACCCCCAACCCCCCAAATACCAGTATTATGCATGGTTGGTGCTGCATAATAAGGGTGTGCACTTCTGCAATTCTCACTGATGTAGACAATTATTTGATTTCATAGTCTAGAAAATTTGAACTTAAATTTTTTTTGCTATGGAATTGTGTTACTATTTTACATATATCTCAGCTTACTTTTCTCAGCTTTTTTTTTTTTAAAAAAGCTGGGGTCTAATGAAAGCAAAGCTAGGACTGAATGGATATTCTTTGCTGACATCTGCTCAATTGCCGTGCAGTCCAGTACACGATATTGTTGCAACTAGTCAAATGGATCATGGAGAAGTGGCACAAGAATTCCTCCTCCATTTTCCATGGCAGCTTTGTGCAGGACCTGTCCCCATGCCACTGTTTCATGCTACTGTGTCACATGTGTGGTGTGCAATGGCAGCATCATCCAAAGCTGCATTTTTATTACACTGTTCAGAGAACAGAAAATAATCAAACAAGTTGATTTTGCTTTCTCACAAGGCCGTTATATCTGATTAAACTGCAAATAGCATCTTGAACTTTTTTGTTTGCCTGCAAAAGGAAAGGATCAGCGCAATAGGAGGAGATTTTCAGAGAGTTTCACAGTGTGGAGGGTTACTGGGCTTTTACTTAATTAGATTTTCGTATTGAAAATCTTCTTATTTTTTTCTTCTTCCTGCATCTCCAAAAGCTTTGTTTCCAGACTTGTTTTCTTTTTTCAAAAAAAGAAAAGGAAAAAAAAGTGCGTCTAGATTTCCAGAAAACTTCCTTTTGTTTCTAACATTAAACAATAGCCAGGTATTCGGGGGTAGCTGCTTTGCAGGCTGTTCACATTGCTACTGCTTTAAATTCCTGATCTTTGGTAGAAATGTCTGAGCAAAACTTGCTGCTAATTGCAACAAGTGTGGAAATAAAATGAATTCAATGAAGATTACTTTTGTTTTGGGAGTATACTATAGTACTTATTCAGTCCCATCCCTTCTTGTCTCACCATATCCAGTGGCAGTGATGGACCACCCTGAGTTTGTTCTCCCTTTCCTTCTGGGTTTGTCCTCATTTTGCTATTTTAGTCACTCCTCATCTTAATAGGGAAGTTCCCTTTCAATGGTTGATGGATTTTTCAAGTTAGACGAAAGAAGTAGAAAACGCCATTGTCTAGAGACTGAGCTATAGGGTTTATGCAGAGGTTTCAAAAATTTTGCTTCTGCAGCTCCATTCTGAGCCTTAAGTATAGTCCCAGGACTCCACACGGGAACAAAACCATGCAGAGTATCGCCTGCCTCTTGCGATAGATCACGCACTGCAAACAGGGAAAGTCTGGTTTACAGAATTTTTTACAAGGCTGGAAAAGAACCGCAATGGGGGGAACCCTACAGCCCCGTTAGTCTCTGTCTTGTTATCACAGTTCCAAGTCCAACTCAGTTTAACTGCTACAGAAGTTCCCCCATGTCCTCTAAGGTCAGCTGGGAGCATCCTCTTGCAGGTACCATATAGGTAGACAAGTTGCCTCAACAAGGGCATGCAGAAAGGCATTCTCGGTGGCTGCCCTGCAGTTGTGGAGTTTCCCTCTCCTTGAAGGTTTGTCTAAGCCTGAGCCCGCTCATCTTCCGGAGACAAATTAAGACCACCATGTTTGATCAGGCATCTGGCAGGCAGGAGTAGGGTTGGGTGGTTGTGGGTTAG
Source organism: Sphenodon punctatus (assembly GCA_003113815.1). NCBI lineage: Eukaryota > Metazoa > Chordata > Lepidosauria > Sphenodontia > Sphenodontidae > Sphenodon > Sphenodon punctatus. Next base: position 713,968 of record QEPC01007800.1, read on the forward strand.
GGGATTGTATTTGTTTTTATTTGGGTATTTGAATATTTGGGCATATTTTGTGTAGGTTTATACATTATAACCTGCTCGGAGCCTCAAGGGAATGGGCAGGTTAAAAATGTAAATAAATAAATAAAATAAAGCTTTTCAGGTCTTCTTCCAGACCTCATCAGGGGCAGCCGCTTAAAAGGCGGCCGCCATTTCTTGAGCCTGTTCCACAGGCCCTAAGAAGAAGAGGGCAGCCTCACAAGGTAAATTAATCAGCATGACAAATAGCCCATGTCTGCATGCCCTCCTGTTAAACCAGACCGAAGCAGTCTGGGTAGCAGGGATCCAAGCTTTGCTAAGACTACTTACTGGATTACACAATGTAGTATATTCTGATCTCTATCCCATACTTCTTGCAGCTATTCATTCATAAGCCAGTTCGACAGACTCTTGCACTGAGAAGCTGTAAATGGAGCAGAAACGTTGCTGTGAGCCAAATGAGACTGCAGTAAAAATGGTTGCCTTGATTTAAGCCTTGTTGGAGATAATGGAACTACGGCAGTTACATGTGTTCTAACTGACTTTTGGATTGTCGTGTGTAAGGATTGCGGGGTGACGGGTTTGGGGGTACAGGATCAGGGCTGGGAGTGAGAACAAGAGCAAGTACCGGGACTTGGAAAGAGAGTTAGGTTGGGGAAGTGAGGAACGCTCGCAAAAGCTGGCGGTGGGGCTGGAAACAGGAAGAGAAGGGAGTGGTGTTCTGCCCAGCTTCCCAGTGCTACCAGCAAACCTTATGCTGGCTAGCAACCAACCAGGAAGTTGGGAGGCGAAACACAGGCTGAAGACAGACAGGAGGGGCATAGTGAAGGCAAGGCAGGGAGGTCTCTTGAGGGGAGAGGCTGAGCCTGAGGTGAACTGAGGCAGTGGCACAGGAGGGCTGGGCACAGGCACCGGATGCCCCAGGCCATGGGCTCAAGGTTGGGTTCTTACAAGGTGGAGTCCCAAGTGCTACTGGTTGGTAGACAAGAATGCTATTCTGCACCAGGGTGCATTATGCTCTTTTTATTAACAATTGTCATGCTGCGGCTGTGGTGAGGGAATACCAGACAAAGCAGAGAGGTATGAGCGTGGAGTGGTCAACACACAAACACCACACATGACTATGTTCAATTGGCTGCCCAGGAGTGGAATATGATCATTGATGAGTACAGTAGTTGGAGGGCATATAAACAAGCACATGTATTAAGGTCCATAGGAGGAAGGTATGTGCTCTCCATGTAATTTCTTCAAGGGTCCAGATGAGGGACACGCAAGCTGATACTTTAACCATCCATCTGAAAATCTTTAAAAGGAAAACCCCTGCCAATCTTGATTCCTAGGTAACTTGGAAGAGTTTTGTGAAAGAGGAGTCAGTTGCCTACTGACTTCAAATTGTATGTTGGCCTGTCTATAGTTAAGGTGGAGAGTCTTACTGTCTTTAGGTATACTGAGAGTTGTAGCAGCCACTGTTTGCAGTTGATCTCAGGTGCAGCTGTACCCAGGCTGAGTTCCTTACTGATCTCACCCAGACTTTTCCCATGAGACCTATATTATAAACATACCTGTATTTCTGGGCTATAGTTGTTGGCAGCTCTGCTGCATAGATGTTGAAAAGGAGGGGAGAAGCAGTACAGACCCTTGTGGAAGGCCATTGCAGAGACACGATATTCTGTTTTTTTCAGAGTGCATATGGAGAGAAGTCTGCAATTACAGATCATTTCAGTGATTAAATCTAACAGGTTGCGTGCATGAAACTATGGAGCACTTCACTGTTAAGCTGGTATGCCATGCAGTGTCGCATGCTGTTTAGAGGTCCACAAGGATACGCCTGGCTGTCTGGCAATCCTCTAAGGCATCCTCTTAGTTCTTGATTCAGGTGATGGACCTAGTTTTGAGTATATCGCCCACCTGCCTGAGTACATCTGCACATCTGTTGTCTAATCAGTCCATTGGAGGATGAATCTCATTAACGTCACACTTGGAACAAATCAAGAATATAGGATGATACCATTAGGGTCCATTGGAGAGTTCTGTGGCTTCGGAGTGACAATTTCATCCACTCTTTGCTAGATCTTAGGTAGTTGCAAATCCTTCATATAGCAACTGAAAAATATAGATGGCCAGAAGTTAGTGGCCTGTCCAGTTGTGAAGAAACTCATTAAGCAAATAGTCTGCTTTAGCAAGTTATCTAAATGTGAAGGCAACATTGAGATGAGCTTCCGGACTTAGCTCAATGAGCTTCAGAAGCATTTTACCTTTGAGCCCTGTTTGGTGCATTCTGGTTGTGAGAAGAGTTAGCCCCTGCACTAGCAGACACCAGTGTCTGGCGCTTATCAGGTCTTGTGTCATCTGTCATGCTTAACAAGTTGCCATGCTTTCCTGCTGGACTTAGTGCAGTCTACTCAATTTATTGTCTTATGCCACCATTCTGGGTAGGCAGAAGGTTGCTCTTAGCTTTCATTTCAGGAGTGGCTGAAGGCACTGATTCATGATTCTGTTGAAACTTCAAGGGATCACCCTAGATATACCTATTACAGCATCCTCTGGGGACAGTCTTTTTCCAATTCTGGACAACTTTGCGGAAACAAGAGTTAAATGTCACTCAAGTATCCCAGAGTTGGATTAGTCAGGGTTGCAACATTTGGATCCAAGATTCTGAAGAGCATATTCCACTATGTCTTACTGAAGTTCCAAGAAGCTTTATCAGAAATGTTCATTACATTAATCCGAGCACTAATAATCACTAGTGATGGATGATGTTGGGAAATGTTTCAGGATAATACTGAATGGTTGCAGAGATCAAGTGTCCTCCAGCAGTAGCAAAGTGAGGTCTGGAGATGAGGTAGAATGCCATCTACCTTCGGAAAGGGACAAATAGATTGTGAAGGCCAGGCCTGAAGAAATCACCCAGTCTACCAGTTTGTCTTCATCTTAATTTCCAGTCTGGTATCTCTGTGCAGACTGATAATTGAAACACTGCAACTTATCTATTGGGTTAAGGAAAATGGAGAGGGGTTGGGGGTGGCCATGCAGGCCATGTTCCACTAGGTGACATACACTTTGACTAATGTAATGTCGTCCGCTTGAATTGACTACCACTCTATAAGTACTTTCCTTGATGGAGATTTCCTTTCCATACCAACAGTGATGGTGGGCAGCATTCACATCCTGTCCAGAGGCTGAGCGTTACATTAGTTACATAGGTCTCCTGGAGCATCACAACAGTTTTTTCCACTACAGCTATCAGAATGTCATTCTGGCAGCAGAGATTTCCTTAATGTGTAAAATGTAACATCCTGACACATGTGTCTAGTGCAATGCCTTTACTTGATAATCCAGGAAGAGGTCTGTGGGAAGGGTTTTATACCTGGGATGGTGATGGGTCTGTGATGAATAAGCGACAGCTCACTCTATTAGCATGGTTCTCTGTGACTGCACTATTCAAGACAGCTCCCAGCTGCTTCAGAAATGGTCTTGCTTCAGAAATGGTTCCTTGGCGGGGGCGGCGGTGGGGGGGGGGAGAGGAGGAAATAATCATTTCTTGGATTGTATATTTTGCCTGGTTAGTTTGTTTTTAATAATTTGACTTCCTTTTTATGCACCTTTATAATAAATAATGAGAATGTTTAGCTGCTTAGCTTCTTATCCATAGATTTTAAAGCTGTTTACAAGAAGTAGCAGTATTAACTTCATTTTACACAGGGGGAAGCTAAGGAATTTGCTGAAGGTCACATCTTTGCTTCCTCAGTGGAGGATTGTAGAGAAATTTGGAATAGCATTCATGCTGTTACTCAGCTGCTCCTGCAGAGGGAGTAGAAATGCTCCAGAATTGTTTGTATTCCAATTTAGAACTTAAAACTTCTAAGGCGACATAATTTAAATTCCTGGAGATTGCTGTTTAAACAATGCTGGTAACTTGCTTCAGAAAGCAGCAAGGTCAGAATGAGGCATGAAGGAGTTGAGAATGTTCCCTAGCAGCTGATACACAGGGTATTATACTATTTTCACATAGATGCTCAGGTGCACCCCCACGTCTGCCGGCTTGCAGCTCTGCCTGAGTCCGTTTTAAATGGACCCGGTGGCTTCTGTGGCCCACAGTCCACCTGCGCTGCTCCCCTCCCCCACACCATAGCATTGCGAGTAGATTGCCTGCAATGCTATGGCCTTGCCGTGGCAACCCCCGGCCGAGAGCAGGGCTGCGGAGGTTACCCGCCAATCAGATCCGCTAAGCGGACGGACAGCATCCCCGTCTCCAGCTGGTGCCCCAAGGTTAGGCTGCCTGCTCTGCTGGTGGTGTTCTGGGATGTTCTGGAGCACTGCCGGCGGGGCAGCCCCGGAGTGGCCTTACCTCTGCTCTGCCTGCACATTCGGCAGGCCGCCTTTAAACAGACTGCCTAACCAGGGGTGAGGCGGGGCAGAGGCAGGGCAGCTGTCCATGTGAAGACACCCATAGTGGTTGGTGAATCACGGATTTATGTATTGGTTGAAGAAGCGATTAAATATTTAACAGCACCAGAAAGAAGGTGGAAACATTTAGAGTTCTTCTGTTGCTGTTAACCAAAAAAAAATCAAATGCCATTTTGGTTTGTGTTAGTTGAAGCATAATTTCAAAGATGCCAGAAGCAATTATTTCGCTCTACTTGGAATTAGTCAGACCTTAGCTGGAGTACTGCCTTTGCTTTTGGGTTCCAAGCTTTTAAGAAGGATGTTAACAAAATTGAGAGGATTCAAGGGAGAGTGAAGTAGACAATGGGGAAAGACCACTGAACATAGGACAAGAGATACATGCTAAAACTGAGGGAGGAAAGAATTGCAAGGTATTGGTAAACGTTTTCTAGCCATAAGAATAGTTATGTGATGGAACAAAATAGCAAAGTAGTTAGGAGCCCTCATCATTGGAAGTTTAAATAATAGATCAGATAGACATCTGCTAAGGATAATTTCTATATAACTAGTCCTATCTAAGGACAGACTTATGGGCTAGGTGACCTTCAAAGATACCTTCTAGCAGTAAATTTTGTTGAAAATCTATGGATTTTTATTCTTTGTGACACTACAGAATGTTTGATATAGAGGAGGAATAAGCCCATCTTTGACATGCACAAGGTTTGTTTCTCAGTTCTCAATTGGAAACAGCTTCTGCTTGGCCATTGTAATTCTGCATTAAAAATAATGTGAATCATTTAGTAAAGTCAGCCGATGAGAGTAAGTCTGGTGTGTGCATATATATATTAGCCTCTTTAGTGTGTCAAGACTGCTTTAGTCACAAGGAGAACCAAATAAACATTCTGAATGTAAATTTGAATAAATCATACAATTTGAAATGAAATAAATGTTTTTAAAAAAATCTGTGTATGTTTTATACATATGTGTTTCAGAGGCCTGTTAGAGTTATAGCTGTGCACCTTCTAGAAGCCTTGTGATGACAGTGCCGCTTAGCTTCTCAATGTGAATCCCTCACCTCGAGAATACAGAAGATATCAGAACAACCACAGAACACCCAAGTATTTCTATATGTAGGAGGAAGGTCCCTACAGTGTGCAGTTGAGCAAAGGAGGGGAGGATTTTTAACTTTCTGAAAAATGCTTGAATGTGTTCTCTGCACTAACTTAGAGGATAGGGGTAATGACACTAACGTAGGAACACTGTTAAAATAAGGTGAAGTTCTTCCCCATATTTTGCTTCGGAGAGCAATGCTCTTTCACAGGCTTCTTTGAACTCTCCTTTTAGCACTTATGAATCTGGATTGTCGTTTTCTTTTTTCATTATTATTATTATTATTATTATTTATATAGCAAAAGCAGTGTACCTGGTACCGTACAATCAATAGTTATAAACCGGTCCCTACCACAGAGGGCTTACAATCTGAGCGTGTTTTTAGACGTGCCTCCTCTCTTCACAGATTTCTTCATCCGCTTTCAGCAATCTCATGGAGGGGCAGTTTTGATGTGCGTTCCCGCACCGGAAGTCGCCTGGCTGCCAAACAGTGACGCCGGGCAGCTCGTATATTCTTTTTACATCTGGATTTGTCAAACCTCGATATCGACGAGAACCAGTCGAGAACAGAGTCCTGGAAACCAAGGGAGTGTAGCAAATTCAGGAGGAGGCCATGTTCAACAATGTTAATGGCGGCAGAGAGATCGAGGATGACAAGAATGGAGTAGAGGCCCTTAGACTTAGCTACGAGGTCTTTGGTGATTTTGTTGAGGGCAGTCTCAGTTGAGTGGAGAGGACAGAAGCTCGATTTGAAGGGGGTCAAGGGAGGAATTTGGAGAGAGGAAAATAAGACAGCATGTGTAGGCAGCCCGCTCTAGGAGCTTGAAAGTGAAGGGTAGGAGCGAAATAGGGTGATAGATGGAAGGGTCGGAACAGTCAAGAGTGGCCTCCTTAAGGATAGGGGAGACAGTGGCATGTCTGAAAGCCAATGGAAATCACCCAATAGAGAGGGAGATTGATGATGTGCAGCAGAGAAGGTGCAGCGGTGGGGCAATCGCTGTTAGAAGGTGAGAGAGAATGGGGTCAAGGGGGCAGGTGGAGGGGTTGGATGAAAAGGGGAGAGATGTGACCTCACCAGGGGAAGCTAGGGAGAAGAAGAAGAGAGGCAGAAGGGGAAATAGCAGGAAAGGAAATTAGGTGATGGAAAGGGTTAAGAAGCAATAGCAAGGTGGAGTTCATCAATCTTTTTGTTGAAAAAGGCGAGAAGATTCTGTGCAGAGAGAGAGGAAGGGGTAGGGGAAGGACAGAGAGGCTTCAGAAGGGAAGTAAATGTTGTTGAGAAGAGACGGTGGAGATTGTGGGAGGGAGAATTGATTAATGCGGAGACTTCTGCTAGAGGTGTTTGGCAGCTCAAAAGCATGATTGGAGGCAGCGGATGCTCGGGGTGAGCTAAGGACAAGGGTTTATGCAACGGATAGGCTGGCTCAAGAGAGGAGCAAGAGAGTCAAGGGTGGAGAAAAGAGATGAGTTGAAGGCGGAGACAGCAGAGTCTAGGCAGGTTGTAGAGGAGACATGAGAGAAGGAGGGAGAGGGAGAAAGCAAAGTCAAGAGGGTTGGTGGATTGAAAGTCACGTAAAGCATGAGAGGTTGGGAAAGCAGGAGGGGCAAGTGGCAGAGACAGAATGAAGCAACATAATGGTCAGAGACAGACAGACACGGCATCAAAGGAGAGAGCTTTCTTCGTTTCTTCTCATTTTTTGTAGGAGTAGATGATGTAGCCTCAAGAAGGAATAGAATTTTTTTTTTAAAATTTTAAAAATCCATGGGTTATTTTTGTTTTTGTTCTTTGTGATGGCCAGGTACTTGGTAGAACCTGTCCTGCTAACTAAATTTCACACCATGGTCTATTGACAGCATTCTGAAATTTTTCTTAACTTAAAACATAGAGCTTGTGCTATGTCATGAATGTTGCTGATAAAGCAGGATGCTTTTAGGAACCAGCAGAACGAAGACATTGAGAAATTGCGTGTGTTGTATTAAAAAAGCAGACTATTCTAGTTAGTAATGAGTGAAAGAGAGGAAATGGGTCTGAATTGATTTAATCTTCATCAAAATTCTTGTTTTTATTTTCATAAACTGGTATAGCTACGCAATTATGGCTATTTTCTAAGTGTTCTTTATTTGCTCTAAAAATGTTAGAAGATAAATAGTGCTGATTTAATTTTACTCCAGCAGAATCTAGCAGTTGTACTTGCTGTGTTTTATATGTGTTTAAGAAAAAACACCATATATAGTTGCCATAGTAAACAAACACCCACCAGACCAATTTCATATGCATAGGATTTAATCTTTTTCCTCAGCTACTCTTGTGACACACCTAATCACAAATCTACTGCTTGGTTCCCCTTTGAATGTAATAAAGCCCTGCTTTATTCTTTCTGTCAGTCTAATCCCTCTCTATTTGCCATTGACACACTTCTAATACCTCTTCAGACGAGCCAGACACTTCTGCCTCATCTGTATAGAATTCACAATGCTCAACACCTTTTGACAAAATGGGTACATCCTCCCCATGGCTCAGAATTGATATGCAGTGTCAAAAAGGGTTTTCCAAATGGTTTCACTTTGTCACCTTTACCAGATTTTAACCTCTATTGTAGAAATGTGCAGTTTAATGTTGCGTTTCAAATCATTTTTGGCTGCAAAAGTGTGTAATGGAATCAGGGCGTTCCACAGTAGGAGATGCCTTTTTTGGTTTGAATGCTAGAATCCCAATAGGTCTGTGACAGCAGTGAAATTACACTTTTGACCTTATTCCCTAAAGTGTTCCTTTCTCTTTATGATTAAACCAGAGTAACCAACAATGACTTTTTCTCAAGTGCAGGCGCTTCTCTCTTTCAGGATTTTTTAAAGCAAAACCTCCAGTGAGTATGCTCTGCAGTTCCCAGCTACTTTTCCCTCATTCAAAGGAGGACTCCTCGGCTCTCCTTATTTGCATACACTCAAATGCAAATGTTGTGGGTATTTTTTTTTTAAAAGGGAAAAAAATTGATGTTACCATAGTAAAGTGGTGCTGCTGCTCACTTTTAAAATCAGGGATTGGCAAAGTTTCCAACCCCAAGAGCTGTATACCATATGGCTGAGAGCCACAACACACACACACACACCCACACACCCTCTCCTGCTCTTTGAGTGGTTGGTGGAGTGATCCAGGCTGCTGCAGTTCAGCTGCTGAGACTTGGGTGGGATGAAGTAAGGTGCAGGACCATTAAGACAGTGCATGGCCCAGGACGTGGCCTGGCCAAGAGCTGCACTTGTGCTGTCCGAGAGCAGAGCCAACTTTACCACAGGGTGGTCCAAGGCAACGACCTCAGTCTGCACTATTTTCCTACTTCCAGGGGTCCTGCATGACCTCTGTTTTCCCCAGAGCAGGGCCCCTTCTCCCTCCCAGTAGTACCCAAATGTGACCACCTCTAGAGCCCTGAAGAAGGTGCTCTTGAGGGGGTGGTGCTACTAGGGCTAGGGCCCCACATTCTATCTTTGCCCTGGGCCCCCAAATCCAGCCCAACCCAAGAGCCTCATGTGGCTTTCAAGTAAGCTTGTCCATCCCGCCATAGGTAAACGGATGACTCTACATTGCCTTTGGCAGAGAACCTCCCCTTCCCCTATACAATTCAGTGTAAAGGGGGTAATGTAAAAATCTTGCTCAGATCCACAGAGAATTAGAAATTATTTTAGCAACTAAATATAAGTTCAGGTCAGTGCATGAATGCTTTGGGCACTGTGTGCGTGTGATCATGGAGCATACAGTGAGGCTCAACCAAACATGCAGATTAGTCTTATAACAATGATCTGTCTCTCCCTCCTTATTCTACTCTCTGTCTTGCCACCTAAATAGTCTCTGGGGAGATCCCAACTAATTTGCAAGTTAATGTGCTGATGCTTGCAATGCGGCTAGATAATATCTTTCAGTCACATGTTGTTGGTTTGGACTGTAGGACTAGACAGTTCAAGAGACTGGTAATGGGGTATTAGTGACACTCAGATATTAACTAAATTTAACTGGTAACTTGGAAGTGAAAGTTTCAGTATCCCATTTCTAATCTCTGAGCCATATGGTCCCTCAATCAAAGTTGTTTTACTCTTATATAGATTTTTTTTGTCTCTCATGTTCACTCTATGGGGGGGGAAACGCCAATCTTTTCTCATAGTTCCGTAAATGTCATAACACTAGTCCTTTTGTGCCAAGCTCTACATTCAGATACGTGGGTACAGCAATCATAGACTTAAATAGGAATTACACTCATGTTCTCCAGGAAAGAATTCAGCGGATGAACTAAGGTTTGTCCTGATGCCCCTTTTAAATATTTTCCTAATGGTAACTTTAATTTTTTTAAAAGAGTGAGCGACCCATAGGTTAGCACTCTGATAATGATGATGCCATCTGTGTTCTTTCCGTTTACTTTAATACTAGCTCTTTCAGATTTCAAACTTAGAATCTGTCAATAGAATCCTTCTGATTCATTCTTCTAGCAGCTATATATGGCAGTTTACATCTTATCTATTTCTTTGATCAAACTAGCCTTGTCCAGTGCAGCCTGTTTATTGACATGTTGAGCCCATCATAAGCCCTTCACGCTCTGTCAATGATCATATGACATTACAGATTAAAAGGTTATGGCAACTGGGTATTTATATTTGAGCAGTTATCCCTGCTTTAAAGCCAAATGGGCTTATGGGCCAAATGGGCTTAATACCATAACTATTTGCAGAAATTAAAGCAAAGGTGCCAGTTCACACAAATGTCACTGCTTGTCTTATTCAGAATTTTAAAAAAATGAATGAGTTTGTATTTCAGGTACGCAATAAAGCTCATATGCCACTGCAAGCAAGCTAGTTTTACCAGACAGGAATACAAAAGATCCAATGACTAATTTCATCTGTGTGATGAAGAAGATTTTGCGTGTTCCAAAATGTACTAGCATTACCAGCTCTAATAACTTTACCATAAGTCTTACAATGTTGCATGGTTTCTTAAAGCCCCATCTGAATTCAAGTAAATACATGAGAATTACAGCTTTAGTGTTTTTTTGTTTTTTTTAAAGGGTTGTTTCTAACTCATGGGCTGCTTTTAAACGAGATGTATTCCCCCCATGTCCACCTATCAGCCACCCACCTGAACACCCGTGTGAAGGGGGGGTGGGGGGTGCACGCTTCTGTGACCCACACAGCACCCACTTTTGACCACTCATGGAGCACTGGAGAAAAACCGTGTGGGGGCAGCGAAAAAAGTGCGTGGGAGTTGACACCCATGCATGCCCAGCCTGTGTGAATGGCAGCAGCCAGCCATGTCAGCTGAGTGGTCCACTCTTCAGAGGCCCAGTGGTTGGGGAAACAGCCTTTGCAAGGCACAGGAACCGGCCAGAAGAGCTGGGAAGCCTGAGTTCCTCAGCCCTCATGCTGAGACATGTTGCTTTCAAAGGCCAACTCGGCCTGCTTCCCCCTCCTCCATCGTCCGTGGCATTGGGAGTGTGTGCGGGCTGCCACGGTACCAATCCAGGGAGCCGCCTGTTAGAATCCCTCTGTACGTGTGGGCACTGCGTGGATGTTCCACTCGGCAGACATGGACCCATGTCCCAGCACTGCTCATTTAAAAACAGCCATGGTTGCAGATAAAAGTTTGCAAACGTGACAAAGGTCAACTTTCATGATTTAAAAAAGGCAAATGAATAATGAACTTATCATTTTTATTTAGAATCTCATGTTTTTGGAGCACATCAGGTTGGCTGTACTGCCACAGATTTGAAAATGACTGAATTTTGACCACTACGGCTCATCATTTTTCACACAAAAAAGGTGTGGGCAGAGGTTCTAGTAGTAGTGGTAGTGATACTGTTCACTGTCACAAGGTAAATCTGTTGCTGTAGGTTGGGTGTCTGTTTCACTCTGACTTCCCCTCATCGGTTTGGACGTGGGTCTTGCAGAGTCCAGGAGTTGATGGCTTATGTCAGAGCTCCTCTCCTCCTCCTCCAAACCCCCTTGCAAATGATGCCCCTCTTTTCTCCTGTGCTGCCCAACATAGTTGAGTCTATTGTCTCATCTGCAAATCCTTCTCATTGTACTACTCTTACACCTTTTTTCTTTCTGATGCGTAATTGCTACAATTGTATAAAAGCTATACTAGATAATGATTTGGAAACTGCATTCATTCAGTGCAGCATGGAAGTGCTGTTCTACCTCATTCTTAGAGGAATGCTACGTATTCTAGTTATGCAATCCATCCAACTGGAAGCTCTGCTTTTTGCTTTTCTTTTCTTTTTTCCGTTTCAGCCCAACGTATTAAAGTGTTCATGCATATACAACGTTTGATTGCTCTGTACTGCCACTAGGATACCCAATAAATCCAGGGAAGTGGTCACCAAATTACCAAAGGAATAGAATAGAATTATCAGAAGAAAAAAGAGCATAAACTATCAGAAAAAGAGGATCAATGTAATACTGAAGCTGGAAAGGATTGAATACAAGAATATAACTTGTTCTGTGTAAACTGAGTGTAACTGGGAGAAGAATCAGGAAAATCAATACATCACTAAGTATATTTCAAATTCTGATCCACTCCAGTAATCTGGATGACGAGATCTGAATTAGATTAATTTGGGGACTGTGTTTATATTTTTTAACTGCTGCTTGAGAGGGGCTGCATGAATAATAAAAAAGGCATTGGAATACAAGTGTATTGCTAAGTCTCTCCCTTTGTTCCCCCTTTCCTGTCTCCCCTCCCCCTGTCTTTAGATTGTAAGTTCTCGGGCAGGGACCGTGTCTATCTTATTCTCTGTAAAGCGCCAAGTACATCTCTGGCGCTATATAAATGCTTATAATAATACAAATGCATGGGCAATGATTACAGAAGAAACATTAAGAAGCATATCCTTCCCTGGTGTAAATTACGGTAATTGCAGATTATGGTGTTACAGTAGGAAAGAATATGGCATTACTTGTAGAACAGTAATTTAATGGAGATGACAGGAAAATATTCATTGTTTGATAGAATTTTCTTTTCTGCGTCATTTGCAAGATGTGTGTGAAATCTGCCAGTTGATCTATAGTCATCCCATTACCTGTCTTCCCTTGGAAGGTAGCTAGTTAGATTTGTATTAAGCAGGATTTGCTTTGCCATTTCCATTTGCTGTGAGAAGGGAAATGGCCTGACATGACATATGACCAATAACTGGAAAGTGGCTTCCATGAGTCATCTGAAGCTGGTGGGTTAGAGTGTGTCAGCCACTATGGGGATTAAAGCCTGCAGAGGGTGGTTTTTACAGTTGGTGATCTTGCTTTATCTCATCCAGGTGTCTAGATTTCACTAATAAGGATGCATTGCAGATTCAGGCTGAAGTACTATGGGTGCTTGTAGACAGATGCAAGGTAGCCGGCCCCGGAAGCTGCTCCGGGGGTGCACCCCAACGTTCATTTGGGTCTGCTCCCAGCCCCACCTGCGTCTGCTTCAGATGGACCCGGTGGTTACCCCGATCCTTGGTCTGCCTGTGCAGTACCGCTTCCCCCACACCATAGAGTTGTGAGCAATTGTCTGATGCTTTAGGCTGGCACCAGCAGTTGCTGGTGTTACTCAGAGCAGTGGCCAGCTGGAAGTGGAGCTGCAGTGTGGATTAGATGGACAGCAGCTCCACTTCAGGGTGGTGCTCCCGGTTTGGCTGGCCCGTTCCGCTGGCAGCACTCCGGGACGTTCCGGAGCATTGCCGGCAGGGCTGCCCTAGAGCAGGCACAGCCTGCTATGCCTACACATGTAGTAGGGCCACCTTTAGACAGACGGTCTGCCTGGGGATGAAGCAGACTAGTGCAGCCAGCTCCAGGGCAGCTGTCTGTCTGAAAAAACACTCTCTATCTCCCATGCTGATTGTCTGGGTGTCTGCTGCTTCTAGCTCTAAGATTGTGGTAGAAATGAAATGAACTAGTGTTAGTGGTGTTTTAAATCCTACTTTGGAGGAGAAAATAAAATACTGCGGGTCGGAGCAGAATAAGAGCTTAGGTAAGGTTAGAAAAAGACCATGTCTCCCAGAACACTGACCATGCTTTCTAACAATTACAGGGCTATAATAATCCGAAATGGAGAAGTCATTCCAATGTCTTCAGAATTCACGCCCGAGACAGAACGTCAGCGGCTTCAGTATCTGGTAAGAAAGCATAAGGATTTGGGGCTAGGGACATCATCTGAATGGTGAATTGCTGTTTTCAAATGTTAGTATTGACACGTTAAACTGCTTATGACACACATTAAACATAGAGGGTGCGGTTAATGATAATGAATGCACCAATCCGATTCTTGAGTGTTTGCTTGCGGTGCTCAACCCTTTTTTTTAATTATTTTGAAAGCTTGACAGACCTCTCTTACCTGGGAAGAACTGAGTGGTCTAATTCAGTGTGGCGACTACCAGTAATCATTTCTATAGTGCTACAGGCCTACGCAGCACTTTACAGGAGCAGAAGAACTGTGGATTGAATGAGCTAGGTATTTACTAGCTTCCTTGCAGCAGCCAACCCCTGAAGTTTGTATTCTCTTCTGCGGATGTGCTGACAAATAGCGTATTTTTTATGTAAAGCATCAACCACCATAATGATACATTTTACATTTTTGTAATTAAGCAAAACCTAAGTGTGTGTTCTAGGAATACGCTAGTACAGCAACGTACTGAGTTTGTCTGAAATGGTGCCCTAGGAATTGGCACTGCAGACAGGTGTTTTATTTGTCAGAAGCCAATCTATTTTCCTCAAATATTTAGCCTTAAAACTAATACACCATCATTATTACCTTTATCTTTTTGCATTTAGAGTCTGACTAAGGTAGGCATCTCAAGGCTGGATGGCCTTTCTGCATTGCTGAAAATTATTGTCTGAGCATCACAATATTTGGCCAAGCGGTAATGAAATAAAGAGTGAAAAAGAAGTGTCCTATTTTGTATTCAAATTTTATTCCAATTTGGTTTTGTTGCCTGAACCTGAACATTTCAGAGGAAAGAACTACTTTGGGGTGTATTCAGAGAGCTGAATACAAGACAGTTTTAATAAATATGTATGCTTAAATTTAAAATAATTTGTTTTCCTTTAAAATAAAGGAAATACATGGTGTCTTAGGAGCATGGCACTTTCCTAGGAAATAAGAGATAAAGTATTGCCTACAAGGGATTTTTTCTCTCTCTTTTGATGTCCTTTTTGGCTTGTATTTAAAAACAGCAGCTGATTTGAAAAGCACTTCTGCTATTTCCCCTGGAATTTTCTCTACCTTTTGTTCGTTTGTTTATTTCGTTTCTGTATGTAGTAAATGTGCATGGGCCATGGGTATCATGTTCAAAGGAAATACATGCAAGACATCTGGAGCGTGAAACAAAATTAGAGACAATTTCAAACATTCCATAAGTAACATTTATTTTGCAAAAAAAAATAATACAACAACCCACCACCAGACAGTATACTGAGGCGCGTGGAAATTGAAGTGTTCTGTAGGACAGATCTCAAAAGGACACAAGGTTTGTTTTATGTTGAATAAGCATCTTGCTTCAGAAGTTCAGTTTATATAAAATGTATCTTAACCATCAGAGTACCGTTCCATCTTTCTTGCTGTATGCCAGTAGTTTTTTAAATGTGATCTGTGGCTCAATTGTGGTTCACAAGCCAGAGGTGCAGCTATAATGGCTGCAGGAGGTGCAGCTGCACCCGGGCCCATGACCCTGTGGGGAGCCCATACACATGTAGAGTACATAGGCAGACTGGAGTGGAGTGCCCCAACAGGGAGCCCATTCCATCTTCTACATCAGGGCCCGTTCCCACCTAGCTACGCCCCTGTCACAAGCCTATATAGAAAGTGTTCCATGGAACTTTATTAAACATTAAAAATTTACAATCCTTTGAATAAGGTAGAGGGCAGTGTGTGCCGTCTAATACAGGTGTGTGGGTCATTGATATGCACATTATTGGCAATCTGTCATTCACAAATCTGCAGATGACTGAACCTGATGAGGACTGGAACCATCTCAAGACTATATGGCAGTCTGCAAAAATGCATGGACAGTGATCCGTTGGTCCATTCGTTGTACTTCCTTAGCTTGAGTATCTTCCTTAGATTCATTCTGATGAATTCTTTAGCTTCCAGTTTCTAATGTTAGCGTCTTTGTTCTTACAACCTCTACGTTGAACAGTAGAAAAAGATATTAACTGATCATTTAAAGAATTTTTTTCTATATCATTCCAAGTAAACTAAAACAGTAAAGTAAATTACATAGATTATCTCCTTACATAAGCCAGACCTGAACACCTGACCTTATAGTTGGATGTGTCTAGTTGCAGTTTTTAATTCCGCCCCTACAAAAGGACTTTGCACATTGCCAATAATTTAAATGGCTGTTAGAATGCTGCAGTAACATCTGAGTAGCTAAGCTTTAGGTCTCCCATGCAAAGAGTCTAGGTTCTGTTTCTCACTGTACCTTTGTGTCGCTTCTTCCTTGTTAGCTCATTTGGAAAGTGAGGTAATAGTTTCTCATTTAGGAGAGCAGTGAATGAAGGAAAAAGGGATGAACTATACAGGAAGCTCAGTCACTGGAAGTGAGAGTCAAACTCACAGCCATCTCTACCCCAGCCTGGGAAGGACCAACACAAAATGAGGATCAAGTTCAGAATGTCCTATACAGTGGAAGGCACAGCTGTGTCTTCCTTCCACAAAGAGGCTCCTTATCTGTAGCAGTTTCTTTTTTAAAACAGGATTTTGCTAGTCTCCAGTGCCCCCTCCCTTGTGCTGTAAAGTTGTGAGGCAGGTTCATAGCTATCGCAGGAACAGGAGGGACATTTGGCCCAGGGCCCAAGCTGGGGGTGGGGGGGGGGAGGAAACAAATCCTGTCCTGCTGTGGCATAGCCACGCGGAGACTGAGCTGAATGGAAGTGCCTACAGGGTGCGGCATGCGTGGGACCTACTGCGTGGGCAGCACAGGATAGAGCAAGCACCGGCGGAGGTGGCATGAAGCAGGCAGCGCAGTCTCCTGGGTTCAGGTGCAGCAAGTGGAGGGAGGGAGAGGCGCAGTGGTGTCAGGAGTATCTCTGGAGTCAGAGGAACAGACTGGAGGAGGTGGTCTGAGTGGAGGGGAGAGCAAGCTGTTGAAGGATAAAATGGCAGCTTCAAGTGGCAGTGGTTGTAATCAGCCTACGTCAAAACATCCCAGCGGTGCAGCCAAGCAGAAGTTAATTTGAGAGGCAATAAGGACGCTGTGGGGAGGAAATAAGGGAGGGGGTGGGACGGGGAGAGGATGTGTCCACTTTTGCACTTGGGCTCATTCTGAACTAGCTGTGCCCCTGCTGTGGGGCTCAGCAGCTTTGACTGGATCCTTTTGTACCGTGTAAGGAAAGCTTTGCACACCCTGCAATTGAGGGTTTTCCCTGGTGTGCCAACGTGACCTAGAGCTGAAACAAAAAATCTCTGAGAGTGGTGTTTTCAGCAGAAACAGCTCTTTCATCTTCATTCACTGGAGGAGGAAATCTACTGGTGGTATCGATATCTTTTGGTAATTTTATTGGTAATACCAAAAATTACCAGAAATGATTGGAAACTACCAAAAATTAACAAAATGGTAGAAAATAGGGGGAAATCACAGAAAATGTCAAAAATGTTGGTAGATTTCCTCCTCACTCCTGAAAGATTGGTATTTCCCGACAGAATGAGAGCACCTGCTCTCGTTTCAGGCCTAGTGCTGTAAAAGCATGCATCACAGAATCAAATTGGATACTCACTTTTAGCTGATTTGGTGCCTTATGCAGCTTCCTAACACATCAGCATTTGAAGTGGCAAAGAATTATTTTTTGGGATTGCCCCAGACAAATTCATTTTTAGATTTTGAAGGAACTTTTAATTTCAGATGTTGCAAAATGTGCTGTTCAGGGCATTTGAGACCTGCATTTTTATCTTGTTTCCCCCTACAGCCTCTACACAACTAATTATATTGCAAACAGGAATGTTATTAGAGCGTTGCCTTTGGGCTCTGCTTGAAAGAAGGCCACATTGTACTCAGTGCTGCGCATACATAAAAGGCAAAATCTTTGGCTGTCTGCTCCTCGATGTAGATTCCTGCTTGTGGTGAGAGGGCCACTCAGTGAGGGTTCCTTCTTTTGTGGTTACCCTTGCTGAGAGTGGGAAGCCCACTCACATGTTTGCTGTGCATGGAGACCAGTAAAACAGAGACGGGGATCCTGAAACGCAGCACGTTGGCCCCTTATTTTGTAAATAGGAGGTTCCAGGGTGACTAGTTGACTTTTTGACGAGGGTCAACTGGGCGCAGCACTGGACTTGCGTCGTGTATCCCTGTTGTTCATGTAATGTCCCCTTGTTGGGCTTATGAGGTGAGTGGGGAGCACGGACACCGAATCCTCTTCTTTATATTTTGTCATACACCCCTTTTGATCTGGACTGGTAAATGGTCCTGGACTCAAGATTTACCTCTGGACTCAAGCAGCAGGAGGTTCCTCCTTCTGCCCATTGTTTCTTGATTATTCATTGTACTATGGATAAGATTTTGGTGTCGCGGATGCCTCGTTTTCCCCCAAAAAGGAAAAAGTACTTAGTGGTCAGTTATCTGGAGGGGTCGGGAAAACGGCTTCGGGCAGCAGGGACTTTGCCGTAGCCGCTGCCCGTTTGCTGCCTTTTGCTAGTTCCTTTTTGTGACATGTGGAGCTCCTGCAGACCTATTTTCCCTGTGATTTTTTGTTTTTAGTGTGTATTTTGTGCCGTGCCTGATCACTTACACCTGGGCCCCTGGAGACCGGTGGACCTTGCTTACCACTTCTGCCCGCTGGCCGCCTTATGCGAGACCTGCGCCTGCGGCTGTGCCAAAGGCGCGCACCGTAAGGCATCATGCCGAAGGGCTGCGTGCGAAAGGGCGCGCCCTTGTGCATGCAGCCTTAGGCTCCGGCCATGGAGCCGGTGCCCTCACTTTGGGACTTAGTTTTGTCGCCTTCGATTTCTTTCACATGGCTTCATCCCAGGAGCCAAGCGCTGCCGCCGCCAGCTCTAAAAAGAGCCCTGTTACCCCCATCGCTCTGTGTGCTTCCCTGAGAGCCCTGTTACCCCCATCGCTCTGTGTGCTTCCCCATAGCTCTGCCCTGGTTGCCTTCCCCGTGGTCTTGCGTTTCCCATCACCGGTGTTCCTCTTAGTGTTGTTGGGTCTTGCTCTCCCTTAGCTGTGTCTTGCCTTGCCTCACCTCTCTATAGTGGGTGTTCCCTCCTTTCCCTGCGTTTCCCCTCGTGTTGTCCTTAACTCGTTTCTCCCTACCTTCTCTGTGGATCTTGGAACCTCTTCGTCCCCTCCCCCTTGGGACCCTTTTCTTTCTCCTTTCTGTAGCCTCAATGATGAGCCATGCACTCTGAGGCTGGGTTCCCCGGCTGGTAAGATGAGAACTGTCTCGAAACACCCAAGAAACTGGCTGAGAGGTTTTTCCTTCTTGATAACCTTTCTTATCTGGGTTTCCTGGGCCCTTCCTCCTGCTGTTCTCCAGCCCTAGGTCACCTCACCCCTATTTCCCTACTAGTGTAGGTTCCTTCTCCCCCTCCTCCTCTGACAGTCTGTGGCAGGCGTTCACTATCCATAAATATAATAAAGGAACTGAGATGCTTATGAGTATGTAAATAAGGCTCACGTGCTTCCTTTAACTTAAAATAAATAAATAAAAATAACCTGATTATTGTATGTATGCTCAAATGCAAAGAGATAACTAATTAACAGTTCACATTTGGTGAATTGGTATAAATTGGATATAGTTCTCAAGTGAACAAGTGGTTTTGTCTGTATGATAATATTGGTCGATTTCACAGAACTACCACAACCAACCTTTAGTTGTTGTTAACCAAAACAAAAAATTTAACAGTATAAAAAAACCTTAAATGCAGAAGAGTTTTCTTAAAATACAAAAAACCTCACAAACTCAGTACAATTACAATTAAAAAAACCTTCCACTCCATACATTTCAACAAAACATAGAAATTATTTCAGAATTTGAGCGATATTTAATATTTTAGGACATCAACATACATGTAATATATATATACTTAATTCCTTGCCATACATAGTTTTATTCATTTTAATCAATAACTAAACTTTCACATTTTTCCATTATTAAACTTTTATTTATTATCATAATTCAACAAGGAACAATTTTTTCAGAGTGCATTAAGTCTGTTTCTACATAACTTAATTCTGTAGAATGAATTGTATAATGTTGTCTGCACTCACATTCTTAACTTCACTGTATGAACTGTATACAGTTTGTATACATGTAAATAACGGGATCGGGATGTTGCAGGGGAGGTGGGAGCTAGGGGTTGGCGGGTCAGGTCGGGACTCAGGATGTTGCGGGGGGGG
>QEPC01007800.1:733929-754159 GCA_003113815.1 Sphenodon punctatus
TCTCAGAACCATATTTGCAGATTTATTTTCCAAGATAGAATAGATATTGCTTTACATCCTAAATTCCTACCTAAGATAGTATAAGTAAGACAGTTGTGAGAATGTGGCCCTTTTTACATGGGCCTCTCCCACCCATGAACACGCAGATTTCTGTGTTTACATGGGTGGGGGAGCCCCGTGTGAACGATGTGGTACACTCATCCATGGTGAGTGGGGGTGCATGCGCGCCTGCCTAACATGCATCCCCACATACCCCCCGCTCGTCCCCACGCATGGAGCAACCGGGGGAAACGCCGGTTACTCCGTGGCTGTGGATGAGTGGGAGGTGAGTGGGGATGCATGTGCAGCCGTGCGCATTCCCCGTCCATGCACTGGCACGCCCACGGACCCCCCCACCCTTGGAGCCATGTAAAAATAGCATGTGAGGAGCCACAAGAACAGAAGGTTGCTACCTTGTAAACAAGGTTCTTTGAGATGGCTTCGAACAGTCTCACAACACCCACCCTTCCAGCTCGCATGGATTTTTTTTCCTTATATTTCTAGAAAGGGTTGAAAGAAACTGTCATTATGAGGGGGAGAGTCAGTGCTTTTTATACTAGAGGAGCTCGAGACCATCATGCAGTCTATTATTTGGATACAATGAGCATGCACAACCCAGTTGTGAGAATGTTCGGAGCCATCTCGAAGAACCTTCTTTACAAGGTAACAACCTTCTAATCAGCAGTGGGGAGGAGCTGTTTGTAAACAAACAGCCTTATCTCCCAGCCCCACCTATATCCCTGTGTCCCACTGCTGCTGCTGGAGCGCTACTAAGAGGGAGAGGTAGGTAGGTGAGGGATGGGAACAGGAGCCAGGGAGGGGAGGCAGAACAACTTATTGGGGGAGAAACTGGCTGCAGCTTCTTCCTCAATAACCTTTAGCTGGCTGCAGGGGAGAGGAGCTCAAGTGCGCATGTGCAAGGCTACAGAACTAATTTTTTAATCATTAATATCTCGGTTTTCAATCAGTATCATATTTCACAAGCTGTTATTGATCTCATGTGCCAATCCTGTGAAGTTTGGGGACTCAGCTCATCCAGGGGGAGGAGATATTAATGAATCAAAATTGTGAGGACGCTGTGCATTTTGACCACAACCAATTAAGGTTAAAACAGTCATAACATTTTATTTTCCAGATGGATCTTCTTCAAACTTTGTGCATATGATGGTCCTCACAACTTATAGCCATGGATAAATTTTCAGCAATGTAGCTCAAGCGGTTTCCTCAAAATCGGGGGTTCAGCAGTCCCCTGTTTATAATGGAGAGTGGTTGTGCATTTAAGTTTCAGGCAGCTGTCGCTGCCTGAAAATTAGAAAGGAGCCTTTGTTAGAAAGATGCAGGATTGCAATAGCTTAAAGTCGAAGACTGAGGTACAGTGGCAGAGCTACGTAAAGATGATTACCCATACTATACCCAGCTGAATGCAACACTGACAATTAATTCTCCTTGGTGTATCTCAAATATATATACTCCAACTAAGAGATACTACTGTCTAATTTATTTATTATAAGAAAGTTGCCAGGAACCAATACAGAGTCAGCAGGAGACCAGAATCAGGGAGATTCTTGATGACTAGAAGCAGCAGTTACTAAAAATACTGCAAGAATGAAATTGACTGTTAAAATTACTGCCTGTGGATTGGCAACCTCAGGCTGGACTTTGGGGACTGCTGCTGGACTTGGGGGTTGGAAGACCATGTTTAACCCATGCTGCACCCACTGAGTACAGATATACCTTCTTTTCCCTGCCAAGGATGTGAGGCAGCTATTTTTCACTCTTCCCTTTTATGGTTCCAGCTAGTCTTAGCCAGTGTGATGTAGACTGAAATTTGAGAGAGCCACTGAGCATGCTCATTTGGGCCTTTCCAGTCAGTTCAGCTAGTCCCAGCAGGAGAATGCTATACTTGAGGGGAGGTGGAGGCCTATATCCTGAGGCTGGTACTCTCAGCCTGTTTTGGCTGATTGCAGGATTTACAGACTAAGAAGGGAAGATTTTTGTCCTTAACTCCTAACAGCAGCAACAAGGAGAAGGAAGAAAGAAACTAAATGAACTGTGCACTTACTGTGTGTCCACAGCTCTGAATTATATGGCAGTGTTTGTGCCAGAGTGGTGGTCTAAGCTGTGTTTAAGCTTTTCCTCTCCTGTTTTAGTCATCTTTTGTGAGTGCTGAAGAAAGTATGTTTGAATTCCTAAGATTTTGTTTTGTTTGTGATGGAATTTGCTGTGTTCCTAAAGTGACCAGAGTGCTGAAGTTTCAAATTCCTGAAGTTTATTATTATTACCTTTATCAGTTTTATTTCTGTACATAAGCTTTATCACCTTCAATAATTTTCTGTTGTCTTCTTTACTGGAGCAACTCAGGGTGTGGTTAGCTTTAGCAGAGCAATTCTGCACATCCTGCAAAAAATCGACCCTTAGTAAGTACTTGTGTAGCCACGTTTAATGGGTTACAGTTGGTTAAGTTTCCAGCTCACCAACAACTGCCTTGAGCTTCCTGGACCTCAGCTTCCCCATCTATAAAATGGGAAATGAAGTCATTGCAAATTGAGACAAGCAGAGGATATGTGTTGAGTGTTATTGACTGGATTGAAAATCACAAAACATGGAGAGGCATCTGTGATCCTAAACACCGGCTTTTTGTGTCTTGGCTTTTTATTCAAGTGTGTAAGCACTGTTTCAGCAGAGTTAGTCAGTTTGCTTTTCAAAATGAAAAAAATGAAGAGAGTGTGCTGGCTCATAAAACCAATGCCTTTTGTTTCATGTTGCAGATAGAATTTCTAGACACGATGAAAACTACATTTTGAAACACCTACTCCTGAAACCCATGAGAGCACAGGTGGAAGGGTAACAGTAGTGGAGTCACTTGGTATTAGTAATCACAATAAAATTAAACTCAGCATACTTATAGGAGAAGGGGATTTCCTGCTCCCCTCTCCACTTGGAAAAATTTAGTGTCATGTCCCAGGTCAGCTCTGCAGAGTGGAGCATGGTGGGGAAGGCAGAGAGCAAGGTCAGGTCTCTGAAGAATGCAGAGGGAGGCAGGGAGCAGTGAGCAGCCACCAGACAAGAGGTCAGCAACCCGAGGGTGAGTTAGAGAGTGGGATTGGTGCGGAGTGTTGGAGCTGCAAGCGAGTGCTGGAGGCTTTCCCTGACACCTGTGGCTGGAGCGCAGGGACTGCTACTTAGCCCCAGAGGTAGCCGGCGGCAGCACAGAGCAGGAATTGGTGCGGAGTGTTGGAACTGCAAGCGAGTGCTGGAGGCTTTCCCTGACAGGGGACACCTGTGGCTGGAGTGCAGGGACTGCTACTTAGCCCCAGAGGTAACTGGCGACAGTGCCGGCGGCGCGCGCCTAAGGGCTGTGTTCGCAAGGGCGCGCCCTTTTGCACATGGCCTTAGGCGCCGGCCAGGAGGCCGGGGAACCCTTTCATCTGGGAGTCCACGATCTGACCTGACTCCGCCATGGAAAAGAAGCACGACCACGAGCCGTCTTCTTACTCCTCAGACGGAGACCTGCCAGCTAAGATTACAAGAAATAATGGCCCGCACCCGGACGGTGAACCTATTTTATTGCATAATCGATTTGCTTGTCTATCTGGCTCAGAAGAAGGCCAGGAAGGGCAGGCGAGCCTGCCCTCACCGCGACGCATGTTCTCACCTCCCATGAATGATATTTCCGCCCAGGTAAGCGGGGGCAACTCTACCAAGAACTATTTACTGCATCAGACTGACTTAATAGCCAAAACTGTTGAGGCCCTGTTTGCAGGGATTAAAGATTTGGACTCTTCCCTGGGCATAGTCAAATGGAAACTGTCCGAATTGACTAGTAGGCTAGTAGCAGCAACAGACTATGAAGATGTAAGAACTCCCAAGGCCGTATTTATTCCGGGAAGACCAGTGGAACTGCAGAAGAGAACTTTTCACTCATGTATTTGTATGCGCCCTTCAGTTATGTCCAAAGAAATTTATCTGTATATAGGGTGTGATTATAGTGGGGCTGCTTATGAGTGGGAGGACCTGGGTCAGGTGGCCCAACATATTTCATTCTTTTTGGGAAAGGTGGTTCAAGCCACCCGGATAGACCACATCGTTTGGCTTCCTAAGGCTAATTGCTTGTATAGATTACGAGTGTGTTTTGTTTCCCACACTTGGGTCCTTGATCTGTTTAGGGCTAGGAAATATCTGCTACGCAGAGGTATTTTCATTGATAGGGTTTGGAGGTATGCTGAGGAAGACCATGGGCCAAATTACAATGGCCCTATAGGGGAGATTCCTCCTTTATCCCCTAGAATGGTTCCTTCAGGACCGTCTAATCGGTGTCCTTTAGGAATTTCCCGATCTGTAGGGATAGCTGGGACTGTTAAACCCCATAAGGGAGGGCTTCATACTGTGGCAGACAATGATAGTGATTTAGTCAATCTGGGGCCTATCAACCAGCCTCAGCCACAGCCGATGGAAATACAGTTCCAGGCCGGTGTCTTAACCTCTGCCTCCTCAAGGCTGGCACCTGCTGATTCGGTCAGGACTATACAGAACCCCAGAGGGCTGGTGTCCCTGGCTGGGCCTCAGGATTCATCCCTGGTCATAGCTGGGATTACCGCAGATAAACTTGCCCAGAAGGTGGGGTCCTTTTTGATAGGTGTTGCCTTGGAGGAACCCCCCGTAACATGGGATATGTTCAGACAATTTTCTACAATTGATCAAGATTCTATTCTTTCACGACTGGGCCTTATTAGATATTGTGTCGAAGGCCCTGAGGAGGGACTTTGGGTTCCCAAGTCTCCTATAGCAATTAGTATACCTGTCCGCGAGTGTGGCCCAAAGATTTCAGAGGATCGAGGTTTTATGGGATCTGTGGAGCAGGGTACATTACCATGCAGCAGTGGACTTACGCAAGGGGAGTCCCTGTTGTCAGTGCCGAGTGTTGCAGACAGTGCGATTGCAACCTCTCAATTTTCGAAACGTAAGGGCACGAATTCTGCTCCCTTTGAAGTTTTGTCCCAGAGGGTCTGTTGTTCGGTGTTCTCAGCAACCGAATGCCCTCCAGAGCAGAATTCGGACAGTGCAGACCTTTCTTACATAGGGGAGCAAACGACTACCTGGGATAAGAGCCTTTTTCCAAACGGCGTCAATCCTAGTGCCCCCGATAGCCAAGGGGGGGCTGTAGATGCATGGCCCTCTTTACAGGATGGCACTGGATTGAGCCAAAGTTTGCCAGGCAGTTGAGGTCAGGCTATCCCCTGCACCAAACAACTATGTTAGAATTCTTTACGCAGGTGCGGGATGTAGGTGAAGAAACAAGCTTAGCAACTAATGGTAGGGTATCGTCTGCCCCAAAGCTGAATAGTAACGAGGCAGCAGTGGACTTAAATGTATCTCACGTTCAGAGCAACCCTGTTCCTAGGTGACATAAGGCTTGTACTCCTTTTTGGAGGACAATTAGCTATGACACCATCAATGGGGAGGCTTTCTCTGCTCTGTCATGGAATATAGCAGGTGTCAAAGCCAAAATCGGGGACAGGGACTGGCAGGATTTTTTAACTGTGTTCGATTTGATATGTTTTCAAGAGACTTGGGTTAATTCAGAGAACCCTATAGTCATAGAGGGGTTCCAGACCTTCCTGCATGGTGGGGGGGGAAGGGGGGGAGAGGCAGGGTTTCAGTGGGGCTTGCCTTCTGTGTTGCTGATAATAGTCTGAGTAATTTTGTCCTACTTACTTCTGATAGATCAGAATTCCAGGTTGGCTTGTTGCAAGTGGGAAAACCTAAAGCCCAATTTATTGTGTTTAACGTGTATATCCCCATAAATTCATCACCATATTATAATATCGGAGTCTGGACGGCCATGGAGAAGGAGATCCTGCGATTGGAGGAGCAAATTCCCCAAGCAACATTTGTTTTGCTCAGGGATTGGAACACCCACCTAGGTAACTGTGACAGAGGGGCAAGTCAGGGGACCTCCCAAATTCCCTTGCAGGAATTGGATAGTGAGGGAACCTCGGAGGCTGCTCAGCGGAGGAAGTTATTTGAGGGACTGGTCACTAGACTCAATCTGACCATATTGGACGAGGCTCCCTCGCTTGGTATAGAGGGCAGGTACACCTTTTTTGGGCCGCAGGGTAAGAGCAAAATAGACCTTATTTTGGTCGAGACATGGTTCTGCAGAATCTTTAGCCAACCCAAGTGGATAATGAGGCCCGAAAGTGATCATGTTGCTCTGAGTTTTCTTATTAAAGGAGAGTGGGTACCAGGACATAGGGCCAAGATGGCTAATAGGGGTGACCCTCCCTTCTTATTACGTCCATTGGCTTTTGGGGAGTTGGCTAAGATAATGCAGGATTTCTTTAACTCCCACAACTTTGTACAATTATATACACAATTTAAGGACTGCCATGATCTACCTATGCAAATGAGGTATTATGAGGGCATGTTGTCATCTCTCCTAGACACCTTGCCGACTAGACCTAAAGCCACTTCGTTAAATACTTATGGTAAGTGGTTTGATAAGGAGTGTAGAGTAATGAAGGACCATTTAGCAAAGCTGAAAAGGTTGTGGGTTAAGGAGCAGGCCGCGAGTTGATGGGAGGAATTTAGAAATTACCTTAGGCTAACTTATTCGAAGTTATTGAGAGGAAAAAAAACCCAATTATCATAACAGGCTGTGGGCAACTAACGTGGCAACGGGGAATTTAAGCAGGTTTTGGGCCTCCCTAAATGCCGTTATCAATCCTAAAAATAGAATAGGCAGCCAAATAATTTCTCTCCCACAGTGGGAGTTTTTCTTTGGGGAGCTATGTGCGGATCGGGAACTGGGGTCGTATGACCTGGCTATAGTGGCGGGAGAAGGGGGAGACTGTAAATGGCGGAGTGAGGAGTTTACTGAGGCCAACATTTTAAGTTTTATTATGGCCTTAAAGCCGGGGAAAGCGACTGGGCCAGATAGAGTTTCAGCCAAGATTCTTCAAGCAGCCCCCATAAGGTGGGCACAGCTTTTGACTTTATTATTTGTTGCTGTAGCTAATTCTGGTACCACCCCCACCCACCCCCATCTTGGCTATCTAGCTTTATAGTGCTTATTTTCAAGAACGGTCAGCTCCAGGACCCTTCCTGTTACAGGCCCATTAGTTTGCTGTCTATCGTAGGGAAATTATATGCCAAATTTCTCTTTGACCAGTTGAATACATGGGCAGAGGAAGGAGATATAATGCCAGTTGAACAATTTGGGTTTAGGAAGACCAGGTCAACCATGGACTGCTGTTTTATACTCCAGCACCTGATATTTAAATAAAATAAAATCAAGAAAAGCAAATTTTACATGGCTATCCTAGACCTAACAAAGGACTTCGACACTGTCCCCAGGAACAGACTGTGGGCCAAGTTAAAAAGACTAGGGCTGAGTGACAAGTTATTGCGACCCATAGAGCACCTTTACTATAACAACAGTGCACGGATGAAGATGGGTGGAGGGTGGGGTAGTGTTATTGGGTTTCCAATAAGGAGGGGGGTCTGGCAAGGTTGTATCCTGGCCCCCCTGTTATTTAATCTTTATGTATCTGACCTACCAGACTCCATTAGGTCTGAGGATTTCCATGCCCCTAAGAATGGAGACATTCAGTTGGTTTTTTTTCAATTTGCCGACGATTGGGTCTTGTTGGCTCAAACGGAGGCCGGATTGTACTGGGCTATTAGAGCTTTCCACGACTATTGCATGAGAAATGGCCTGGAAATTAATCCAGCAAAATCTAAGGTAATGATTATAGGCAAGAGGAAATCTCCCCCCGTATGGAGACGTATGGCAGGAGAATTTAAGGTGGTTAAAACGTTCAACTACCTCAGCATTACTTTTTCCGCTGGGGGATTTTGGGCTGCGCATTTTCAGACAAGGGCAAATAAAGCTCAAAGGGCAGCTAGAGCTATTGCCAGAGCAGTAAACCTGTCTAGGAGTGTCTCTGTGTCAACACCTCTGGGGGTTTACCGCGCCAAAGTCCCTCCAGCGGCAACTTTCGGGCTGGAGCTTATCCCAAATCCGGACGAGCGGGCTTTGGAGAGGACTCAGAACTACTTCCTCCGATGCCTACTTGGGGTGGCCCCAGGTGTTCCAGGGGCAATTATGAGAGCAGAAGTAGGCGTTATCTCCCTGGCGACAAAAGCCAAGCAGGCTTATGTTAGATTCTGGCTGAGGCTACTGGCAAAGCAGGAGATAATTCCTCCCTGAGGCACTGAGCTGGGAGAGCTAACATCTATGGGAATCCATTCATACCCTTGGGTACTATGCTTATGACGGATAATTGGGGAGCTTGGGTTCTCCTTTGAGTACTTTCAGGGGAAGGGACTCCAGGCCATTGAGTCTGAGGTAATTCAAAGAACTCAGGACACTGCTTGGCAGGAAGACCTGGGGAGGATTGCTCAGTGGAAAGTGGCGCCAAATTTGAAACTTGTCAAGATAACTTTTGGGTTCGAGAAATATCTCGATCTCCTTGATAACTCAGGACTACATCAGTGCTATACGAACTTGCATTTCCAGCTGGTTAAAACAGCAATCACTGAGGGCAGGTATCAGCATATTCCTTACGAACAACATAACTGTTCGTGTAGTCTGAAAGAGAGAGACACTATTGAGCATTTTTTGCTATGCTGCCCACAGCTTGCTGTGTTAAGAGTGACCTGGTTGGCCCTGTTGCTACCCAATAACTGTGATGTCAACTTGAGAGGAGCCTATGAGGCTCTATTAAGCATGGTTAGTAAGGATGCTATTTTGGCTATTGCCATATTTGTTAGATTGGCAATAAGAAGAAGAGATTTTATTAAAATCAGGCAGGGTGAGATGGTTGGTAATTAATCTCCAATTTATGGTGGGCTGCGGTTGGCAACGGGTTAAAATCTGGGAAGACAAATGGGTGTTCCTTAGTCTGGATTGTGTTGCCTTCCTTTGTAACCTAGACTGTGAATGATGGGTTTAAAGAAGGATGTCGTCTTAGATATTTACAGTCTTGGATTTCATTATTGCCGGTTAATGTATTAGTGGGGTTGGGAATGGCTGTTGGTATTTTTTATATTACTTATATTTTAAGCAATATCCATTGGAATGCTTTATTTTATGGTATAGATAGAGGTATGTTTATAGCTGATGATTCTGTACTTAATCTAACTGCATATTGAAGACTATGGCGAAAGCTAACGTCCAATTAAAAAAAAAAAAAAGTACTATAGGAGAAGGGAAAAAATAATGGTTAAAGGTATGGAATGGCTTCCATATGAGGAAAGGCTCAAATGGTTAGAGAAGCAATGACTGAGAGGAGGATATGATAGAAATTTACAAAATCCTGAATGCTGTGCAACAATAGACAGGAAGTTGTCATTTACCCTCTCTAATACTAGAACTAGAAGACACTCCATGAAACTAACTGGCAAAAGATTTTAAAACAAGTTAAAAGGAAGCACTTTTTCATACAATATACAATTCACTTCTGGAACTTATTGCCAGTGGATGATGTGCCACTGCCTAGGGTTTAAAAATGGATTGGATAAATTCTTACAGAATAGGTTCATAAATGGCTATTACTCAAACTGGTTGGGTACTGGGACTGTTGGAAACTGGGCATAAATGGCAGGGGATGGATCACTCTCCATTATGCTGAACGCTTTGTGTACTCTGAAGTGACCGACAGTGACCGCTGTCAGAGACAGGATGCTGTGCGGCTGGGCCAGTAGGGTGGTACTTATGATTGTGGTTCCTTTCTCTCCCTATAGGCTTACATGCAACCCCATTTATTGGGAAATGAATTTACACACTTAGAGTTTCCGAGAAGGGTTCAACGTAAGGAAGTTGGGAAGAGGATGCTCTACAGGGACTTCAACATGACTGGCTGGTAAGAATGTTCCCCTTATTAGAACTGATTATCTTGGTGCCCCAATAAAAACCAAAGTGTTTATGCATTTGTTTCTGATTAGCATCAACCTGTCCATACCAAATGGATAAATTCACATTTTGACATGGACTCCAATGGCTTCAGGTTTGGAGCTGGTGGGGCCCGTGCAAGCCCTGTGGACTGGCGTGCACAGTATGTGCACACAAGCTGTGCGCACCCTCAGCACAGGGCCCACAGCATGTGTGCATGTGTACACAACACCACCTGTGGGACTTGGGATTGCACCCAATGTCTGCAATCCTGAACATATTGAAAGTAAAGGCACACTCCCATTAACTTTAAGAATGGGTGAGAATTTCACTCAGTATGTCCTAAATCAGAGACTTTTCTAGAGTTATGACTAAAGCTGCTCAAAACTATTTTATGTATACTTTTTATGAAAAATGCCTTTTCAGTCAAAACAAATTTTCACAAAATTGTGCTTAAGAAAAATTCAAGTCTTTATGAAAAGTCAAAAACATTTATGTCACATCTCCCATTTCCTCTTTTTTATATTTAACTTTCCTAAAGCCATCTCCTTTTTAAGGAGGAAAAAAGAACTTAAAAACCCACCAAAAAATTGTTGCTGACAGTTTATAGAGTTTTTCACCAAATCTACTTAACTATCTTGACTTATTTTTGGTGCGTGAGATCTTGAGACAAACAAGACACACAAAAGAGCAACCACCTGGAAAACCACAATGCTGTAATATGTTTGAATTATTTTGTGTTGTAGTATTTGGCTTAACAATGTTAAAATTAAAATCTTTTATTGGACTATGTGTACCACACACGAACCTTGACTGGACAATCCTGGTAGACTTTTAAATCAAATTTATCAATGAAAGTGGTAGACACCTTAGAAAGAGAAGTCTTGAATGATCATAGCTGTAATTGCCTAATGATCTGAAGGTGGGAACATTAGAAAATGGGAATCCATGTCTGAAAAGGTTTGCTGGATTGTCAAGTGTATTCAAAGGGTTTTCCTAGTTGGACTCTGAGCTGAGGCTCCAGGAACGCTTCTCTCTCTTGCAGCAGCACATGCTTTAGGTGAGGTATAAATGAAGACCTATTCATTTATCACTGCTAGTGTCCCAGGATTCTTTACAAATGCTCCTTTGGGAATGGGAGAGAGCAGGTAAGATGACAGAGTGGAAACTCAGGCAGGTTTACGGCCTCAAATAGGCAGACACAAAAGACCACTTCTCCTGGCTCACTATAATGTGATTTTCTAATTTATTATCTACAGGCATGGCGTTAGTTCTTAAGGGGGCAAAATGTAACTATTATCACCATTTTCTGTTTTTAAAAATAGATAAGCTTTCTATGTTCACCTGACAAAGATCCGCCACTGACTGGTAACACTAGGGATTTAAATTCCTCCAGTTTTTTGTTACTTTTAAATTAATTAATCAATCAATTAATTGTATATGTAGCACCAGCAATGCACTGGTACTGTACAATCCTAAATTAGAGAGAGGTCCCTCCCCAAGGAGCTTAGATTTTTATATTAATTTTGTTTTGTGGTACGTCTATACTTGACTTATTTTTTTAGCATATTTTTAGTGTTCTTTAGCACACCAACACAAGTATAATTTCTGGTACTGATAACTGATGACAAGAATTAACTCACTTAGTCAAGAATTAAGTGGCACAAAACAGGCCTCCAGGAACCTTTTATCACCCGTTTTAGAATTTACAGTCATGGGGCCAGAGTGCGAACTTAAAAAGCATCATCAGTTAAGTGTTCATTTTGTGGGGGTTTTTTGGTGGTGGTTATTTTTTTAAACAGTCATCATAAGAATTGCAGGAATATGCATGGAAGATAGTATATCTTCCTATTTCCCTGTGACTTTTAAATTAGAAATGAAGAAAAGAGAGCATAGTTTTAACCAAGATCTTTAGTTCAGAATCTTGTAGCCAGTTTCTCTAAGGCCGCTTTTAGACAAGACATAATTTGTGCATGGTTGTTGAAAAACGTGCCTATTCTTACGCTCATTTAAATCCCCAAACCATTTTTATGGACATTTGTTCTTGTTTAAATCTCCAAACTGTTTTTAATGCGTGTTTTTCTGATTTCAAACTGGTTTTGCAAACCTTCAACATCAGGGGTTTGCAAAAAATGTCCATTAATCAGAAATGCACGTGATAACAAATCCACATTTATACTGCATTTATAGTGAACGTCTAAAAGCGGCCTAAGTTTAGTGTTTCCCCTTTGTCTACTTTGGATCGGAAGTCAGGTGTATAGCGATACGGGGCTGCAACATCCTTGCAAAGTTTGGTATTTCAGAATTATGAAATGTATGCAAGTGTACCATTTCAGTTTAAATCTTACTTTGTCTTTGCATCTCATTCCCTTTGTGCTCTCATAAACACCTCCCTAGCATGCTCCTAGACATATTTAACTCTTGCCCCAAGTGCAGGGGCGGTGGAATCATAAGGGTAGAAGGGGGTGGTGCCCTGCCTACTCTGAGCTCCCCAGCCCTTGCTGCTGATGCCCTTGCATTACTATAATGGGAGCAGGCACATGCACAGAAGGATGATCTCTGCTTCTGCCTTCTGTGCACATGCCTGCTTTAATAGTAAAACAGACGGTGGAGATGGCAGCAGAAGCGGGAGGGAGAAGCCTTCTCTGGGCTGCACTATGCATGTAGGGCTGGTGGGAATCCAGGAAAATCACCCCCAGCAAAGCTCTCCAGTTCATAGCAGGGAAAGGGGTTGGAGGCTGGGGTTCTGGGCCTCCCTGTAGTCCTTTTATTTGTTTATTTAAATGTCTACCCTGCCCTTCCCACGAAGGCTCAGATCACAAAATATAAGAACATAAAACATACATTAACATGTAAAAACATTTAAACCCCTAAAGCCCGCCCACCAACCCTCTCCCTAACCCCCACTCCCAATTCCACCCAACTCTATCCCAGCCCACCGAATGCATGGCCAAACAAAAAGCTCTTGCATCTCTTCTGAAAGGCGAGCAGGCTCAGACTTAGGAGGATCTCCAAGGGGAGAGAGTTCCGTAGTTGTGGAGCAGCCACCGAGAACACCTTTCTGCGTGCCCGCACTGTACAAACTGCATGGGCAGTCGTTACTTGCAAGAGGGTGTCCTCAGCTGACATCAAAGGTCATGATGAAGCACAAGGGAAGAGGCAGTCTTTCAGATATCTGGGACCCAAGCCATTTTGGGCTTTAAGGGCCAAAACAAGTACCCGGAAAGCTATTGGCAGCCAGTACAGACTCCAGAGCACGGGTGTAATGTGTTCCTGGCGACCCGCCTCCAATAGAAGGCTGGCTGCCGTGTTCTGCAGCTTCCAAACAGTCATCAAGGGTAGCCCCATGGTGAGTAGTTGAGCCTTGAGATTACAAAGGCATGGATGATGGTGGCTAAATCAGAGTCTGATGGAAAAGGTTGCAGCCTTCTCACTAGATGAAGCTGGTGAAAAGTGCTCCTGGGCAGCTCCACAACCTGGCAATCCAGGTGCTGATGCCCCGCGTTACTATATCGGCAGTATCAGCGTTACTATAGCAGGCACATGCAGAAGGGTGATCTCCTCTTCTGCCTTCTGTGCACATGCCTGCTTTAATGGTAAATTAGACAGTGGGGATGGCAGCAAGAGCGGGAGGGACAAGCCTTCCCTGGGGAACCAAGAGCATCCCGAGGCGGCTGACCTGAGTGACGAAAGGACACTGGACACCATCAATAACAGGGGTCCCTATGCCTCCCAGGTCATACGGCTGGCCAACCATCATCATCTCAGTCTTGTCTGCATTCAGCTTCAATCACCTCACCCATATCCAGTCCCTAACAGCAGACAGGCACCTGGTAAGCACTGAGACTGCAGGGATGATCATGAGAGAGAGAACTGGGTGTCATCAGTGTACTGATAGTACAAAACAACAGCAATAACTGCAGCTTTTATCAGTGAGATTTATTAAACTAAAATAGAGGTAGAATAGCATAGCGTTTAATTTATACCCCGCACTCTCTCAGAAACCAACTCGAGGCAGCTCACAAAGCAACAAAATACAGTTCCTGGGATTTTTCCCACGCAGGGGACCCAGCACAGCAAAAATAACAGCAGTATACAATATATTAGCAATACAGCAATACAAAGATCATAAATCCCCCTTACTGACATTCTCCTTCCATCAACGCTTCAATAATCAAGCAGTTGGCCCCACGATCTAATCCTTCTGTCCCCTGCTGCCACCAGGGAACATTTCACCCAACTCCACCCGTCTCTCACTGGGGGGAGTCAGCTGTACCCTCCTCTCCATCAGTAATGAACATTACCCCTCACGCAATACACACATGCACAGGGTCTCTCGCCTCCGCCTCCTGACCCAGCCGAAGGGCACGGCCAAAGGGCAGGCCCCTTTGAACGTGCCCCTTCGACACGCACCCCCAGCACGTGCCTCTGGCATGGCCTCCAGCTGCTCCCGATGTTAAGGGAAGCGGCCTGGAAATTGACTTGTCCAGGCCCCGCCTCCACAAGGGTGTGGGGGGGAGGAAAAAGAATCCTGCTGCCATCTACGCTCTCCTGGCTGACTGCCCTTCACTCCCGCACACCACCGGCAGTTCCCAGGAGGCAACATAGTCCTGTCTGAAAGAATAACTCCAATGGAGAGAAACGGAGGAAGTAGTCCAAGCTTACTGCAACAAATATGTTGAAAGGATCAATTGGATTCTATTCTATCTCTATTTTAGTTTAATAAATCTCATTGATAAAGGTTGCAGTTATTGCTGCTGTTTTGTAGTATTGTATCTGCACCTAATAGGCTTGTGTTTTGATCAGTGTACTGATGGCACTTCACTCCAAATCTCCTAATGATCTCACCGAGGGCCCTCGGATACATATTGGACAGAAGTGGGGACAAGATGGAGCCCTGTGGGACCCCACAAGGAAGCTCCCGGTCAGATGACGAGCCACCATCTATCCCCACTCTCTGGGTGTTCTCAGCTAGGAAAGAGCAGAAACTCTCAAGGGCAGTCCCATGCACCCTGGCCAGGTCCTGCAGCCGTGTCAACTGTATCAAAGGCCACCAAAAGATCTAGCAAAATTAACAGGGTACAATGTCCCTGGTAATTTCCAAGTGGTGATTGTCAACCAAGATGACAAGCACAGTCTTGGTGCCATCCCCAGGACGAAAAGCTTACTGACATGGGCCCAGGATTCCAATAACATCCAGGTGTGGCCGGAACTGTGAGGCAACCACCTGTTCAATAACCTTTCCTAAAAAGGAAAGGTTAGAAACAGGACGGGGCATCAACATCAATTTATTTATTGATTGATATATTAAATTTTTACCCTGCCCCTCTCACGAAAGCGACTATGGGCGACTTACAACTATAAAAGTGTATAACACAATTTCAATATAAAAAATAAATACAAAACATATACATATATGTGTGTGTGTATATATAAGTTTGTGTGTATGTATATGTAGTGTGTGTGTGTATGAAATAAAAATCCTCCCCCTCCCCTCCCCCCCTGCAAAATGCCTGACAGAAGAGCCTGTTCTTACAATTCTGTCAGAAGGCAAGAAGATTCGGGCTGAGGAAAATCTACACTGGGATGGAGTTCCAGAGCGATGGCATAGCCGCCGAGAATGCCCTCCTGTCTGTCCGAACTCAGCGATCACGTGGGACTTCCAGGAGGGTGCCCCAGATGACCGAAGGGGCTGCCCAGGGGGCGTGAAGCAGCTACTCAAGCAGGGCCCAGGCCATGAAGGGCTTTAAAGGTCAACACCAACATGTTGGATTGGACCCAGAGGACAATAGGCAGCCAGTGCAGCACTTGGAGCACAGGTGTTATGTGCTCCCTGCGGCCCGTCCTAGTAAGAAGGCAGGCCGCTGCATTCTGCGCTAGCTGCAGCTTCCGAATCATCACCATGGGCAGCCCCACATAGGGCACATTGCAGTAGTCCAGCCTCAAGGTGACGAACGCATGGATGATAGTGGCAAGATCGGAGTTCGAGACATATGGGCGGAGCTTCTTCACCAGATGTAATTGGCGGAAGGCGCCCCTGGCCACAACTAATGCCTGGGAATCCAAGTGTTAGCCAGGCTCCACACAGATGGAGCCAAAGGACAGATACCCCCAATAATGGGGTCAACCTCCTCACCGAGATCACCAGTCCTGCCTACTAAGATCATCTCTGTCTTAACGGGATTGAGCTTCAATCGGCTCAGCCTCATCCAATCCCCCACAGCGGCCATGCACTGGGACAGCAATGAGACAGCAGGGCCTGGGTCAGATGAAAATTATAAGTACAGCTGGGTGTCATCAGCATACTGATGACAGCAAGCCCACGAGCTGCATACAACCTCCCCGTGGCTTCATATACACGTTAAACAAGAGAGGGGACAGAATGGAACACTGTGGAATCCCACATGGGAGGCCACCAGGGGACAAAGTACAGTTCCCTAGTGCCACCCACCGAGATCTATCTGCGTGGTATGAATGGAACCATTGTAAAACAATCCTGTCCACCCCCACTAGGTCCCGCAGGCGTGTTGCCAGCAACTCATGGTTAATAGGGCTGTAGCGGAATATCGCAGCGGTAGCTATTTCCGGCGGAAACAGTGTTTCCGCAATTAGTGGAATGGCATGGCAGAGGCTTTCATTCCGCGGTTTCATTCCGCGGTTCCGCTTATTTAATTCCGCAACTTAGTGGAATCGTGGAAACATGACATTTTAGCTATTTCCGCAATTCCGCCAGCGCCAAAAAATCGCGGAATAGTGGTTTTCCGCGATTTTTCCGCGATTTTTCCGCAATTCCGCGATTTGCAGAATTCCAGCGGAATTAGCGGAATATCCGCAGAAATGTCGCGGTGTGGCGCAGGCAATTCCGAAATAGCGGAACGGAATCGCGGCGCGGTAAAAGCTGCTGCCGCATCAGCACTAATGGTTAACGGTAACGAAAGCTGCTGATAGATCTAATAAGACTAACAGGGTCATATGACCCATGTCCAGTTCTACGAGGAGGTCATTGACCAAGGCCACAAGTGCTGTCTCCATGCTGTAACCTGGGCAAAAGTCAGACTCTGTGGGATCAAGAAAACCAGTGCTATCCAAACATGCCTGAAGCTGACGAGCCATTACCCATTCAGTAACCTTCCCTAAAAAGGGAAGGTTAGAGACAGGCCGGTAACTAGCCGGGACATCCATGTCAAGTGATGGTTTTTTGAGGAGGGAGTCGGACCACAGCCTCCTTGAGGCAACCTGGCACCCTCCCCTCCTGAGGGAGATATTGATAACCCCCTGCCAGCACCAGCCTCAATGTCTCCCTGGTAGCTCTTAACAGGATGGACAAGGATTCTAATTCACAAGTTGTGGCTCAAACAGACCCCAGCATATCGGCCGCATCAGCAGGCATCACCAATTGAAATTAATCCCATGAAACATGAACTTTGGCTTTGCTACTGCCTCTGAAATGGTGGAGTTGAAGTCGTGCTCAATGCGAGCGATTTTTGTCTGCAAAGTACTTCAAAAACATGTAGCAGTGGGCTGTGTATGAATCCGGCTCTAGGCAGAAACAGGCTGGACCGACCAGACCTCTCACCACCTGGAACAGCTCCGTTGGATGTGACTGAGCAGATGCAATGAGATGGCTTCATGACCAGGGGATGAACCTGAATGGAGGCATTGACAACCCCAGCCAGCAATGGCCCTTCCTGGCTAGCTTTCACCAGCCAGGACAGGCATGGATCTGCTTCACAACTGTTTGCCCGCACCAGTCCAAGCACAGCCTCCTCATCGGCAGGTGAGACTAAGTGAAGTTGATCCAAACAACCGGATGAGACCAGGTCTCCCCAACTCGAAACTCTGACTCAAATTAGCAGCACCCAGGTCGAGTTAAATACAAGTGATATGGCAAACTCATCACAGCGGGCGGGTAGCGACTCTAGCTCCAGGTGGAGACAGCCCAGATTCAAGCCAAACGCGTGCACCTGGGACCTCACATCCTCGAATGTTACACTCCTTGTCTCTCCCTCGGTTTCCCTTCCTTCGTCTCACCACCCCCACCACCCCCATCTCTCAGATTGTAAGCCCTAGGGCAGGGACCGTGTCTATTCAATTACTTTGTAAAGCGCCAGGTACATTGCTGGTGCTATATAAATGTTTGCTAATAATAATAATAATTAATAAGCTGTTCACCACCTGGAAGACCTCCGCCACGTGGCACTTGCAGACGCTGTGGCAGCAGCAAAGAAAGCTTTCTTTGCTGCCACCACAGCCATAGTATAGTCCTTCAAAAACAGACTATGCTGTAGTCGGTTGGCTTTGGTGCAAGTTCAGCATGTAACCTCATGCTTTAGCAGTCTCAGATTCTCCATATACCAGGGGGACTCGTGCTGCCGCTGCAAGGAAAGCAAATGCCTGGGTGCCACTGTGTCGATAACCTCGATCTACATAGCATACCACAGATCAACCAGGGCTTATTTGGTGAATGCCATAAATAAAATTGATTGATCAGCCAGGGCATCAACAGAGAGACTGTCAAGGTCAGCGTGTAAATCCTGCCCTCCCGCCCCCTCCGAGAGTTCTGGAATCCTATTGGATCCATTAGTCTCAAGGGGCGGACCATCCTAACTGGTTTGCTACTCCAGCTGGGGCAAAGGAGGGCAGGGATCTGGGTCCTCAGAAGGTAATAATCCAATCATGACAACAGTGTCGTAACAACACCCCCAATAATTGGACCCCCTGTTTCCAGGCTGGCACAGAACAAAAGATTCAGTGTGCGTCCAGCCTCATGTCAGGCCAGAAATTATCTGGGATAGACCCATGGTTGTCATGGCAGCCATGAACTCCTGCTCTGCCCCTGAAAGGCCAGTCTCAGCATGTATGTTGAAATCGCCCAAAACAAGAAGTTTGTGCGATCTCAACACCACCTCTGAGATCAGATCAGCTAGCAGAATCTCCAGTCAATCCCAGTTCTCAAATACTAGGTGGACGCACTCTATTTTGGATAAGTCAGACACCAGATACCTTTGACCGACAAGATTGTCTTTACAGACCACTGCCACTCCACCCCTGAAGCCCCAATCCTAGGCTGATGCTGCATCGAGTACCTGACCGGCACCATCTGGGCTGACACAGGCCCAGAAGCCTCACCCAGCCAGGTCTCAGTAATGCATACAAGGGCAGCAACTTCATCCTGAATAAGGTCATTGATAATAGTT
This sequence comes from Sphenodon punctatus, assembly GCA_003113815.1. Taxonomy (NCBI): domain Eukaryota; kingdom Metazoa; phylum Chordata; class Lepidosauria; order Sphenodontia; family Sphenodontidae; genus Sphenodon; species Sphenodon punctatus. The sequence continues at coordinate 753,061 of QEPC01007800.1, forward strand.
TTTTTTTATTCAGTCACTGACTTCACATTTGCCCTGAGCCTCTGAGGGAAGGGTGGCATAGAAATATGAATAAATAAATCAAGAGCGCCCGCAGCAGATCAGAGACTCCACTGATCTCAACCCCCAAATATCCCAAGTCCGGGAGAGAGAGGGAGAGGGGAACTGAGTGCCTACCCCTGTACCCCTGATAACATTTCCTCCCCCACCACACCTCCCCATGGCTCCCCAGCTGTTGACCCCATTTGGTTCAACAGCTGCCCCAATAGCCTCTCCCTCCCCCAGCTCTGCAAGAAATGGGAGGGCATCCCCCAAGCCTGACAACCCTGGAAGGAGATTGGCCAGGGAGGAAGGACAGGACACCACCAAACCCAAAGACCCTTGTCTCCCCCTCCTCTCACCGAGGGGGTATAGACACCTTCCCTGAGTCCACTCCTATAATAAAACCTCTGCCCATACCCCCGTCTCTCTGTGGGGCCACAGCACCATCCCCCTACACGTGACCCCTCATGCCTACATCCCCCCCTTCTCGCTAGGGGGCTATGGCACAACCCATCTATCCCCCACCTCCCACCCTTTCCCTTGTGCCCGTGCCCCCCACACAAATGTCAGAACATTCCCTCCACCCATGACATTTCAACCCACGCATCACAACCAACCCTAAAAACAATTTTAAAACAATTGAAAACAAACAAACCTTCCACCCCCAAACAAGCCTGCAAGTGGCCTCTAAAGGCCAGCTCAGGTGCAAATGTTGGTCACAGCAACACAGTCCTAGCAGGCTCCCAACAGCAGCTCCCCCATACCAAAGCCACCTGCAGGGCATGGAGCTCTATGAAGCCGACCAGCCAGTCAGCCTGGGTGGAGCGGTGAGGGAGCCAGCACTCCCAGCCCACTGGCTGGAGCCATGCTTCCCTCCTTCCCCAGAGCCCAGCCAAGCGGGGCTGGAGAAATTGGCAACTGGAACTGTGACGGAGTGAGTCTCCATATCCTCCTCCCTTCAGGCTCCCCCTTCTTGTTTGGGCTCCCGCCGTCTCTTTTCTTCCCTCCTCCTCATTTGGGCTCCCCTCCCGTTCTTCACTTCTCCCCCCCCCCCCCCCCC
>QEPC01007800.1:756964-771199 GCA_003113815.1 Sphenodon punctatus
GTTCAGACTCCCTTTCCCCAGGTTTGGCCCCTTCTCCTGGTGATGGGTGTGCTTAAGGAGTGGGCGCAGGAAGGGGAAGATCCGGAGCATGACTCTGTGCCATGGATCAGTCCCCTGTCCATGTGTGCATGCCTCCATCACTGCTTGCAAAGGATTATGCTACAAGTAGGCACTAAAGTATAGGCGCTAATCCCAATAAAGGATAGCACCAACAGCTCACAAGTCCTTGTGACTTGTCTGTGTGAGGAGGCCAGAGAGCAAGGAACCCTTGAAGAAGGCTATCCATAGAGGCAAAGGGACAGAGCTTGCCTGCTTCTGGATTACCTGGAGTTTGGCTCGGCAGACAAGCCATGGACACAATACAAGCAAAGATTACTCCTATAGGAACCACAGGTAGGATCTGTCTTCTATATGCCCAGAAGAGAGTATTGTTAAATGGAGTAAACAAGGGCTTGGGATCTAGCAATGTGAGGCAAGCCCTGAAGGACTCGGATGGATCAGGCTGGCTAAAAGGGGTTTGTACTTCAGACTTAGGTTTCTTGCACAAGGATCAAACCCTGACCTGGATAAGAGAGAGGCCCAGATTAGGGTGTATATCCATGTATATGAAGAGCCTGAGAACAAGGGAATGCACATTGTGTGTGCTGGGAACCCAAAGCTAATTGCCCAAGTGGCCACACCAGCACCCCCTAGAGGGGCTTAGTAGATGCACTCAGCCACAGCAGCCCTTAAGCACTGCTGCCCCATACATCTATGCTAGGGGTAAAGAACCTTTTTCTTCTAGGCGGATACTTTGAAAAATATGACAAGCTCTAAGAACTGCATCGACATTGGGGGCAGGGTGCTTAAGGGGTGTGCTGAAGAACGGGAGTGTCTGTACCATAGATCTGTCCCCTATCCATATGTGCATGCCGTTGCTCACTTGCCCTGAGCTCAGTTTTTCAGTGCTTGTGGGTAGGAACTAGATCCAGGGGCCAGATCCAAGAACCAGAAAGGGGCCACATAAAAACTTGCTACAGGCTGCATTTTGCCCCGGGGCCTTAGGTTCCCCCACCCCTGTTCTGTGTGGTACCCAGAGCTTGTACTAATTTAAGAGGCCCTCTGATGGAAAAGGTTCTACACCCCAGTCCTAGGTAATAACTAACATAATGTGCAGGTCTGACTGAAACCAGGATTTTAGGCTGATTGGGATGTCCCTGATGTATGTTATAGTCATGCTCCATCATATTCCTAGAGTCCCAAAAAGAGACTCTGTAAAAATCTATCCTGGCAACATGATTGGGGAATGCACCTATTATTATTATTATTATTATTATTATTAGCAAACATTTATATAGCGTAAGCAATGTACCTGGCGCTTTACAAAGTAATTGAATAGACACGGTCCCTGCCCTAGGGCTTTCAATCTGAGAGATGGGGGTGGGAGAGATGAAAGAAGTGGAACAGAGGGAGAGACAAGGAGTGTAACATTCATGACGATGCGAGGTTCCAGGTGCATGCGGTTGGCTTGGTTACATCGAGAACGATGACTGGTTGGTCCATGTGGTGAGGATATGAGTACACAGACCTTAGGTAACAGATTGTACTGGATGGAGGGTATCAGCAGGAGTTAGGTGAGGGGAGCGAGGAGTCGGGGAGGGCAGAGCGGAAGAGGTGGGTCTTGAGAAGGGATTTGAAGGTACAAAGGGAGAGGGAGAGGCGGATGTGGGCAGGGAGGGAGTTCCAGGCGTTGGGGGTAACTAGGGAGAAGGAACTAAGGTGGTTAGGGAGCAGGGGAGGTGTGGGAGGGTGAGAGAGGGGACAGAGGAGGACCGGAGTTCACGGGCTGGAGTACGGAGGGAAATTAGTGCAGAGAGGTAGGGGGGAGCAAGGTTGGGAAGAGCTTTATAGGTGAAGACTAATTGGAGGGGTCAGAGGGATCAAGAGAGGACTTCTTTGGCAGGGCTGGCCCCAGGCATGTGCGACATGTGTGGTCACACATGGCCCCGTAGGAGCCGGGGGGCCTCGCTCCTGGAGCCTGCTCTGTTGCTCTGCCAGCGCGTGCCACTGCACCTGAATTCAAAATCCAGGCTGGCCTGGTCCTGTTGCGGGAGCTGCTGGCTAAGCCAAATCAGCTATAGTGATAGTCCTGTATAATTTTGTCCCCTCTCCCTCAGTGCTTTGATGCTTAAAAAACCTTTATTGCTTAACTTGTAATATTTAGATTTTGGGGGATATTTTCTGGGCTATCTGCATGAAGTGGAAAATTGACTGTCAGAATTGAAATTTTTCCCCAAAAGACTTTTTTTGTTGACTTATTACGTTCAGTCTTCCTTCCTGCAGTGGGAAAACTTCAGAATGCTTGCCTTTCATGCAGTCTTGTGTGAAAAGGATAGGAATGCTTCCTATAGTCTCCCTGTCACACCTCCCAATCACTTATCATTTCATCCAGAACCGTGTCATTTTAACTGAATGTCATGCATTCCTTGTATTATTGCGCCTGTAGCTGGCTCCCTATCACTCTGCCCATTATCGTGGCCTCTTCCTTGTCATTCTACTCAGTTTGTCACTCAGTCGAATCCCTGACCACCTCCCTGTTGTTCCACCTCCTCTTCCTGACTCCTTTTTTTGTCATTCCACACAGACACACTTATCCCCATTCCGTATTGGATATGTAGCTCCATTGTTTTGCTTTATGGCCCATTAAAGCATATTGTTTTTCACATGTCTCCATACTTGGAATTTGTGTTCCCTTCTTTGTTTGTAATGGATATTCTGTCATTCATTTTAGAGGCCAGAATTCTGAGAGTTACTTAATCGCCTATGGTTTCCAGATACCAGTATGTCTGCTTGAATTGTACCTTAACTAAAATACACCACCTCTGCTTAGAGTTCTGCTGGCTTTGGGGACTGACCCACAGTGCTGCACTCAGGGACTTTTTTTCAGCCTGCTGCAAAGTTGTCAATCAAGCCTGCCCTTGTAGGCAAGCAACTCCTGGGTTAAACCTTTAGGTGTCACTTTGGAACGGTGTATGTAAAGAGAGGGAGAAGTGAGAGAGTGGTCTGTGTTTATAGGGGGAAGTGGAGTAAGGGAAAGAGAACAGGGGTGGGAGGGGCTAGTCTGTGGTGAGGGATTAGAAATGCAGCCCTATCAGGTGGCTCAGTAGCTAAACTTTAAATCTTTTATATTATTTCCTAAGTGTTCTGCCCCATGCCGCCTCCGAAGTGAACTCTGCCATTCACGCCCTTCTCTCTCCCAACTGTAACTACAGCTGGGGTGGGAATGGGGGGGAGGGAAGGGGGAACTACTTGCATTATTTAATGCACACTAAGACTGAGGTTCACACTGAAGCTTTTCTCAGTTAGGCATTTTATAGGGATTTTCTTCTGCAAGGTGGATTCTCTGGTGTGTACTGAGGGCTGTAGCATTTCCCAATGTTGCCACATGTACATTTCCTCTCCTGTGTCAATTCTCTGGTATGTATTGAGTGTCCAGCTTCTCCCGAAGCTTTCCTCTCATTTCTTACATGTACAGATTTTTTCTTTGTGGATTCTTTCTTGTAAAATAACAAATTTTAAAAGTGAAAGAAATCACACTTGTACAAGGTTCCCTTCCTAAAACAGACTTGAACCTTTGACCTGCCAATTTTCTGTTCTAGCACCTAACCTACAGGAGCAATTGCTGGTTTTCCATTTTTGATTTGCTCAGTGTAAAAGCAATTTTCTGGGCAAAATTCCCAGTCTCGGTTTGTATCAGTAGACTTTTACCAGCAGGGGGCCTGGCATCATAAACCATTGCCAAACCTGGATCATTTAGTGCTAAACCTATGCGGGGGTGGGAGGGAAAGAGGTTTACTAGAAACCTCTTTGATTAGTGAGCTCCCAGTACTTCAGCATGGGAGAGAAGATGTGCGTATGGATTTGAAAAGAAATTTCGCTCATGCTAACGAGGTCTCAAGCAAATGCACAAAAGCTGTTGGTGTAAAACATATTGTACAGTTTGAAAATTTGTGTTATAGAAGCCAGAAGATTTCTTCTCATTTTGTGCTCTGGAGCTTTAGCAATGGACTGCTTTGGTCAGCCTATTTGGATTATAAAAAGGTTATTGTCTGTGGGACTGTCAGTGTAGTTGGCCCTTTTTTCTGTGAAGTTTCCATTCCCACTTTGTCTCATTAGCTCAGAGCAGTAGCAGAACTGGCAAGCTTTCTTTAAGTATTGGGATGAATAATGATCCAGCATTGTGCACTACTCACTAGTCCAATGCTGCTTTAAGAGCAACCCTTCTCCAACTCCCTCCCATTTCTCTTTTTGTATTTTGCATGTTCAGATTTTCTGCCAGAAGCTCATCTGTAGCATTTAGGTGAGAGTTCAGTTCATGCCTCTCTTCCCCTCCCCCCTTTCCATACAGTAGCTGGCATTGTTTCTTGAAAAGCTCTGTCGCCTGCTGAAAAGCCTCTGAGCTGATTCTTGCGCTGCAATTTGCTGTTGGTCAGTGTCTGTGTTAACGATGTTTAAAGAACAAGGTTCCTCCAGCTGGAACCTTCTCCAGGCCTGTGACTGACACAGTTTAAATTTTATTCTTGGTGTTTATATGTCCAACTAGTCTACCTATCAGTAACAGAGGGAGATGTTTCTCAAGCCCTGGGTAGATATTGTAGATCTGGAGGGGAGAGGAAAAAGTGACAATTGAGGGATTGGTAATGGCATTGATAATAAACAATGAGACATTAGTAGATCTGCGGTATTTAGATCCAGGTATTCAGCACTGTGATATTCACTATAAGCAGAGCATAAAATGATATTTTTCTTTCTCCTTTAAACACAGTGAAATACCTTGTTGCTAACCTTTCCTTTTTCCAGGGTGTGCACACTTAAACAGGCTTTGCTAATTCCACCAGTCATAATATTGCCATTTCAGTTGATTATGTAAAGCTTCATACTTGCAGAAGAGAAGGAATGATCCCACTGTTCCCAATAAAACCACCATGGGGACAGGAGAGCCTTCAGAGAGCATGTTCCAGCTACTAGCAAGAAAGGGGTTAAAAACCAGGATTACAGCCAATCGGAGTAATGTGCACCAGCTGAACGTTCCATGTTCCTAATGGCTCCGCTATTCTCACATCTGCTGTCTTCAGAAAGATTTTGTTGCTGTGGTATATGACTAGTCACCAATGGCTGTCACGTATTTGGGAGGCGTCTCTGTGAGGTTTATTCTAAACCAAAAAGGCTGGTATCCTGGGGTTAGAGCCAGGCAGAAACCATTTTTCTTTCAGGTCAATACTGTCCACCTCCTGGAATGCTGCCAGCCTATTTAGTGCTCCTTTCTTTCTAATAGGGCAAGCCGTTCAGTCTCTCAGCATCTGATTAAAAAAGCAACTCCATGTGAAACTCATTTTATTTTGTTTGGGATGACCTTTGCTTTTTATCTTGCAACCTGCTTCGGACTCCTGCTCGCAAAAACAGGTTCTCATCAGTCACTTAACGGGGGCCTCAAACCCCACTGAAAGAGCCGGCGCCTATGTTTTGCTTGGTAATATGCAAGTTGATTTTAACGAATATCAGAGCTGTGGCTGTTCTCTTATTCTTTATTGCTCTGCTCAATGTCCTTTGACAGCACATTCAAGCAGCCTGACAGAGAAAGGGATAAGCAGATTGAGAAATGCCACAGAATACTTTATGAAGCCAATGCCAGCCCTGCACCCTGTTTAATATAACTGATTTATTGACTCAAGTGCAGAAGCCCTGTTACAGAAACCTCAGGCTTTATCCCCTAGAGAACCACCTAATAAAACAGCCCCAACTGACAGTCCTCATTAGCTTTTCCATGGATCCCAAGGCAGCATTTAAAGTGGCAGTGTCCCTCTTCAAGGCCTGAATTTATTTGCTGGCCAGTGCCTGTGGGTCTAATTAGCTTAGCATTATTAGTCTTATTCAGATAAGATGCATTTCCCAACAGCTTGATTCCAGGTTGGAGAGAGTAATTGGAAGTCTGAAAATCCTGTGCTTTTACCTGTTTGATTACATCTTTAGCCAAAATCAGGAATCCATGTTTGCTGCATTTTCCCCATTGGTGGCAATGGGAAAAATGCAGTGAACACAGGTCCCTGGCCAAAATTATGTAATTTGCTCCCAAAAGCACCCATCCTTTTTGTTTTTATCATGCTTTTATGACTAATAAAACTTTCAGTTCTCTTTTAGCAGAAACTGTGACCGTGTTGTTGCATCTTCGACCTCAGCTGTACCCTTCTATAAAATCACTAGGGAGAGATCAAATTTTAATTTCATAATTACTTCACAAGAAAGCAGTCTTTTCCTAGTCATGCCCACTATTAACTTCCTCCCAGTCACTTATATTTTCATAATTTAATGACAATGGACCACTTTGGCAGCATTAGGCCTTTTCTAGGGAAAAAAGGATAAAGTGTCATTTCATAAAGAAGGAGTTGTAATCCTCTGCTACGAGTGAACCGAGCAAAAGGAGAAAATGGCAAAAGTGAAGCTGACATTTGTAAAAGTCCTCTGAGGGTAGAGGGGCTGAAGTGCAGTTCTTTCATGTATGTGGCCACGGCAGCTCATTGAATCCTGCCTGAGTGTCTGGAGCACAGCTCTGTAATGATAAATGACTGTTTGCAATATGCATGTTCTGCATCTTTTCAAGATTTGCAGCTCTAGCTGCAGGAACAGAGGGGAAGGAGACCTGACCTGGTGTGTACAGCACATCTCCTGGCAGTGATGAATGGCTCTGCTTTCCCCACGTGCACACATGGAGCCAGTGGCTTTGGGGCAAACCACGCCCAAAACAAAGCAGAAAAATAATAACTGTTTGGACGCCAAAAAGGAAAAGAAATACAGTCAGAATATTCTCTAGCATTTCACCTCAGTTTGTGTGACAGGTGCCCCTCTTAGGTTCTCTGAGGGTGATTTTGACCTCTGGGAAAATATTTCTCGTCTGAAGACCTTTTGTTCTGTTTGAGATGTTTATTTTTACTATTTTTACCTTCCCCACAGCCACTGCTACAATAGATAGTCTAGCCTGGGCATGATGTTGTTGAACGTGAGATTGGTATTAAATAAGTCATCTACTGTCCAGGAGCTGATCCTGGACCAGGGGGCCAATTATTATTATTATTATTATTATTATTATTATTAGACATTTATATAGCGCCAGTCATATGACCTGGTGCTGTACAGAACACAGAACTAGATGCGGTCCCTGCCTGTAGCTTACAATCTAAAAGACAAAAGGGGGGGAGACAGGGAGAGGGGACAGTGGGAGAGACATGGGAGAAGACAAACAAACATTCAAGCGGATGCGAAGTCTCAGGTGTGTATGCTTGGCTACATATGCACCAACCTCTTTGGTTACAAAGAGGTTGGTAGCAGCAGTCAGCAGAGGAGGGCAGACAGTAAGAGTAAGGGGAAAGACTAGCAGGCATTGGGAAAGGCAGCAAGGAAAAGGTGGGTCTTGAGGAGGGATTTGAAGGAGCGGAGGGAGGGGGCAAGGCGGATGTGGGCAGGGAGGGAGTTCCAGGCATGGGGGGCAGCGAGGGAGAAGGGTCGAAGGCGGGTTAGGCGAGCAGGAGAAACGAGGGAGAGTGAGGGAGGGGACAACGGAAGAGCGGAGAGCGCATGCAGGAGTGCGTAGGGAGGTTAGGTCCGAGAGGTAAGGGGGAACTAGGTCGTGGAGCGTTTTGAACATGAAAACCAGGAGTTTAAACAGAATACATTCAGGAAGGTGGAGCCAGTGAAGGGAGAGGAGGAGAGGCTACACATGGTCGAAGCGATGGGCAGAGTGAATGACCTTGGCCGCGGAGTTTTGGATTGCGATAAGGGGGGACAGGTGAGAGCGAGGGAGGCCAGCAAGGAGGAGGTTGCAGTAGTCGAGGCGGGAGATAACCATGGCATGAACAAGGATTTTGGCAGAGGAGATAGATAGAAAGGGGCGGATGCGGGCAATCTCGTGTGTATCACGGAAATCTGGCTGGTTACTGAGTTGGGGCCCATTTTGGCTGACCTTGTTCCAGCTGGGTACTCCACGCAGCATCAGCCAAGGCTAGATGGGTGGGTGGGGGGAGGAATGGTGTGGCGGTGCAGCCATTATTTTTAAGGTGTCTTGGTCCATTAGGAGGTATCCAGTGTAAACTCCACCAGGTATTGAGTGCCTCCACCTTGTGATTGATTTGATCAGGGATAAATTGGGGTTGCTGTTGGTATACTGGGCACCTTCCTGTACAGTGGCATCCCTACATGCTTTCGTAGAGCTGGTGTTGGAGGTGGTCTTGCACTTCCCAAGGACAGTGGTCCTGAGAGACTTCAACGTACACTCAGGCACCGGCCTTCAGGGTGCACAGCATGAGTTCATGGCCGCCATGGCAACCATGGGCCTGTCTCAGGTAGTGGTCGGCCTGACACGTAGGGGGGCACACGGTGGATTTGGTGTTTTGCACCGGCCTTGAGGCAGGGGATCCGTTGGTGGGGGAGGTTTCTTTGATTCCATTGTCATTGATGGATCATTACCTCCTAGAGGCCTGCCTCCTGGCACACGTCAGCCCCCAGACAGGTGCAGGGCCTGCTCGGTTGGTCTGCTCCTGAAGACTTATGGAACCAGAAAAGTTCCAGAATGCCTTGGGGGAGATACCCTCCGACCTTGATGGCCAATTACTCAATGACCTTGTAACCTTCTGGAACACCTTGCTGGCTGAGCCATCAACTGGTTGGCTCCCAGGCATCAGCTCCTGGAGCATCGGTGGTGCCAGGTCCCCATGGTTCATGGAGGATCTGCGTCAGCTGAAGCAGGAAGGGCAGTGGCTAGAGCAGCAGTGGCGCTGGACCCCGCGCTGAAGATGACAGATTGCAACATAGAGCCAGTTTAAGGGCCTATGTGGTGACTGTGCAGGCAGCAAAGAAGGGCTTCTTTTGCTGCCATCATAGCGTCTTCAAAGTGTTGTCCAGCTGAGCCTTTCCTGGTGGTGAAGGGGTTGGTCAGTCTGGCCTGTCTCCACCTGGAGCTGAAGTCATCTAGTGCTCGCTGTGACATGTTTATTGCCTGTTTCGCAGGTAAAATTGCTCGCATTCACCACAGCTTCAGATGCCACATTTGATACAGTAGGAGAACCAGAGGTAATGAATGCCCCACCTTGTCCTGTTTTGTGGGATCAGTTTCAGTCTGTGTTGTCCCCTGATGCCGAGGATTTTCTGAGGTTGGTCATGGCCATGTGTTGTGAATGAGAACCAGCCGGGAGACATTGGGGCCATTGCTCACTTGGGTAGTCATTACCTCCGTTTGGGAGGGCAGGGTCCCCGAGTACCTCAAGGAGTCCTTAGTGTGCCCATTGCTCAAGAAACCATCCCTTGATGTTGACTCCCTTGCCAGCTATCAGTCAGTCTCTAAGCTTCCCTTTTTAGGGAAGGTTATTGAGCGGGTGGTGGCCCGGCAGCTTCAGGTACATTTGGATCGGGTCGGCTTTCTAGATCCCTCGCAGTCTGGCTTTTGTCTGGGTTATGACACTGAGACTGCACTTGTGGCCTTGGTTGATGACCTCTGCCATGAACTTGACTGGGGTTGCTCAACCCTTCTGGTCCTGTTAGATCTCTCGGCTGCATTTGATATAGTTGACCATGAGATGCTGGTGACTCGTTTGCGGGACTGTGCCAGGGTGGACGGAATCATTCTTGAATCGTTCCACTCATTCCTGGCCGGAAGAACTCAGCATGTAGTACTAGGGGAGTGTTCGTCATCTCCCCGAGGGCTCATGAGTGGTGTCCCACAAGGATCCATTCTGTCCCCTCTCTTGTTCAACGTGTATATGCAGCCTCTGGGGGAGGTAGTGAGGGGGGATGGTGTTCTTTGTCATCAATATGCAAATGATACCCAACTGTACCTCTCGTTTTCAGCTGACCCAGGCTCTGCAGTCTCTGTGCTTACCCGATGACTGGTAGCTATGGGGGACTGGATGAGGGCATGCCGTCTGAAGCTGAATCCTGACAAGACGGTGGTGATGCTGGTGGGGAGGGCTGAGGGTGTGGAGGTCCCCGTCATTGGATTCAGAACGACTTGGACGCTGGATTAAAGGCAGTAGGTAGAGTGCACGAGGTGATGGAGGCCCCGTCTGGTTCATCTTTGTGGGGGGAGTTTCAGGAAGTGACGCCGGCCGATGCGGTGGATGTCTTGGGGTCTGTGAGAGCCACCTGTTGTGAACTTGATCCATGCCCGTCCTGGCTGGTGAAAGCCTCCAGGGACACGTTGGGACGGTGCTGGCGAGGGTGGTTAACGCATCCTTGCAGCAAGGGAGGTTGTCACCCAGCCTCAAGGAGGCTGTGGTGCGCCCCCTGATGAAAAAAACATTGTTGGACATGGACACACTCGCCAGCTACCAACCTGTCTCTAACCTTCCCTTTTTAGGGAAGGTTATTGAACGGGCGGTGGCGATCCAGCTCCAGGTGCATCTAGATAGCATTGGTTTCCTGGACCCTTTTCAATCTGGGTTCCGCCCCGGCTATGGCACTGAGACGGCGTTAGTGGCCTTGGTCGACGATCTCTGCTGAGAGATGGATGTAGGATGTTCAACATTTCTTGTCCTGCTAGATCTTTCGGCCGCTTTTGATACCGTGGACCATGGGCTGTTGTTGAGACGACTGCGTGACCTGGGCGGGGTTGGATGGGACCGTTCTTGAGTGGTTCCATTCATTCCTCTCGGGGAGAAGCCAGCAGGTAGTGCTGGGAGCTGAAACATCTTGCCCCCGCGCTCTGTCCTGCAGCGTTCCGCAGGGTTCCATTCTGTCTCCATTATTATTTAATGTTTATATGCAGCCCTTGGGGGAGGTCGTGAGAGGGTTCGTGGTGCGTTGTCACCAATATGCTGCTGATACTCAGCTGTACCTCTCTTTTTCAGCTGACCCAGACCCTGCCGTCTCGTTGCTATCCCAGTGTTTGGGGGCGTTGGCGGAATGGATGTGGCAGAGCAGACTGAAGCTCAACCCCAATAAGATGGAGGTGATGGTGGTGGGGAGAGCGAGGGAGGTGTCGGCCCCCCTGATTGGGAGTGTTCGCCCTCCTGTAGCTCAACAGGTCCGGAGTCTGGGGGTGGTACTGAACACGGATCTCCGCCTGGAGCAGCAGGTAGAGTGGGTGGCGAAGGCTCCCTTCCGCCAGCTGTATCTCGTGCGGAGGTTGCGTCCGTACGTCTCTGGCCCGGACCTGGCCTCCCTCGTCCATGCCTTCGTCACCTCGAGGCTGGACTACTGCAACGCTCTCTACGTGGGGTTGCCCTTGTTCCTGGTTCGGAGACTGCAGCTAATGCAGAATGCGGCGGCCCGCCTCCTTTCGGGGACGGGTCGCTGGAACCACATAACACCTGTGCTCCGGGCTTTGCACTGGTTGCCAATAGCGTGCTGAGCCAGGTTCAAGGTATTGGTGTTGATTTATAAGGCCCTTCATGGTCTCGGCCCCTCATACCTCAGGGATCGCCTCGCCCTCCGCACCCCAGAGCGGCTCCTTCGGTCTGCCGGGGGTGACTTCTTGGAGGTCTCCTGTGTTAAGCGGGGGGTCACAATGGAGAGGTCATTCTCGGTGGCTGGGCCACACCTTTGGAATTCTCTCCCGGAGGAACCGCGCCTGGCCCCCAGCCTTTTAACATTCTGGTGAGTTTGTAAAACCTGGCTGTTCGCCCAAGCCTTTGGGGAGGGCGGGAGGGTGGGTTAATGAGTTTTTATCACCCTACCCTTCCTTATTATTTTTTGTAAATTTCTGTCCTCCCTGTTCTATTGTAAGATTTTTATGATTGTTTTAATATTTTTAAAATTGTTTTAACTGAAATTTGTTAGCCGCCCCGAGCTGCTTGCAGGAGGGGTGGGATATAAATATATTAAATAAAAATAAATAAAATAAATTGTTGGGGTTCGTCCTTCCCTGGTTCCTCAGGTTTGGAGTCTGGGGGTGCTCCTTGATTAACTGCTCTGCCTGGATGTCCAGGTGGCAGCTGTGGCAAGGAGTGCTTTGCCAGTTACATCTGGTACGGTGGCTTCGGCCGTACATTTTGGATGCCGACCTAGCCACCATCATCCATGCCTTCATCACCTCAACACTGGACTACTTTAACGCGCTCTACATGGTGCTACCCTTGGTGACGGTTCGGAGACTGCAACTGGTGCAGAATGCGGCAGCCCATCTCCTTACAGGGACTGGCCATTGCGAGCATAGAACACCTGCGCTTCGCTCACTGCACTGGCTGCCTATAGTCTTCTGGTCCCAATTTAAGGTGTTGGTTTTAGCAAACAGCCTGGGCCCCAGGTATCTGCGGGACTGCCTCACGCCCTGGATTCTGGATCAGCCCCTGAAGTAGGCTGGGAGCGCCCTTCTTGAAGTCCCCCCATGTACGAAGCGGGCAACGTTGGAGAGAGTGTTCTCGGTCGCAGCACCGCGACTGTCTCTCTGTCCCCAGATCTTCCCTCCTTCAGGCACCAGTGTAAGACTATTTATTTAGCCAGGGTTTTGGCGGGGGAGAGAGGTAATGGGAGGAGTTGGGCAGGTTGATTCTTTTTACTCGGTGACCTTTTTGTATATTGATTTTATTGTTGTTTATATTATGCTATTGTTTGTTTTTATTGTAAGCCACCCCAAGCTGCCACAGGCAGGAGGGGGTAGGATATAAATTTTAGTACAAATAAATAAAATATAAATATATTTAATGCATTTTTTAATCTTCGCATGATGCATTTATTTAACCTCAGGACATCCTGTTGGGAAGGCAACAGTTGAAGAAATCATTTTCAGAGTTAGACACCTGTATCCATATTTAGGCACTGTTAACAAAGGGTGTTTTTAAACGAGTTGCAACCACTCATGGCCACCCACCTGACCACTCATGTGAAGGTGTGGATAGGGACCAGAGAGTGCCCCTTGCAAGGAAAGGCAGTGCGTTGAGACTGACCCCCATGCATCCCTGGCCTGTTTGAATTGCGGCGCCCACCCATGCCAACAGACAGGTCTGTGGCCCCACTGCCTCCCAGTCCAGCACCCAGCCCTACCAGGAGCTCTTAAAGAGTTAATGGCTGCCCATATGAGTTGTTTTGTGGGCCAGTCTGTAGTGGCAGGAATTTGTGGAGGCTGGTTGTGTGGGCGTGGTGGGCAGCTAGGGAACTGCCTATTAGAAACCTTCCCGACTCCACATGCATGGGCGCTCTGCAGCCGTAACACTCAGCAGACATGGACCCCTCCGCCCCTCAAGCCTTGCTTATTTAACACCTGCAAGTCGCTGATCCTGCAAGGTAGCTGAGTACTTTTCAGCATGTGAGCAAGCCCTTCAACTTCATAGAACTGTTCGCATACTTAAACAAATGTATTTAAGGAGCGGGAACCAAGTGGCCCTTTTTAGAACAGCTGAGCACCGTCCACTCCAAATGGACACAACTTTGTCCTACGTGACTTTACCGGGCTCACTAAAGAAATCTTTCCTAGATCTGCAACTGATTAAAGGATAGGAAACAAAAGGTAGGATTAAAATGGGCAGTTTACACAATGGAAAGGAGCAAATAGCAGGATGCCCTGGGGATCTTTACCAGGACTGGTGGTCTTTAATATATTCTTTAAAAAACTGGGAAAGGGTGTAAAGAATGAGGCAACCAAATTTGCAGACAACCCAAAATTATACAAGACCGTTAAGACAGAGGTAGACTGTAAAGAACTACAGGAGGACCTTGTAGGACTGGACAGGCAAACAGCAGATGAAATTCAATGCTGAGGCACATAGGGAAAAAATCATTTAAATTGTACATACAAAATGTAGCGTTCTAAATTAAGTGTTACCACTTAGGATAAGGGTCTTGGAGCCACTGAGGCAGTTCATTGAAAAATGTTCAGCAGCAGTCAAAATGCCGCTATATAAATCTGTGGTGTGACGACACCTGGAATATTGCGTGCAACTCTTGCTGCCCTATCTCAAAATGATATAGTTGAACTGGACAAGGTGCAGAGAAGGGCAACAAGGGCTCCACCGACCAGCGGGCCAAGAACTGGTGAGGTTGCAGCTAATCTGCATATGCTCCCAGCATCCTCAGCTGTCATCGCTTGAGGACACCACGACTCTCCTGGGGCTGGCCTTCCTGCCACCCCAAGCTCCACCGACCAGCGGGCCAAGAACTGGTGAGGTTGCAGCTAATCTGCATACGCTCCCAGCATCCTCGGCTGTCATCGCTTGAGGACACCACGACTCTCCTGGGGCTGGCCTTCCTGCCACCCCAAGCTCCACCGACCAGCGG
>QEPC01007800.1:774975-790792 GCA_003113815.1 Sphenodon punctatus
CTCAGATTGTAAGCCCTAGGGGCAGGGACCGTGTCTATTTTATTACTTTGTAAAGTGCCATGTACACTGCTGGCGCTATATAAATGTTTGTTAATAATAATAATAATAACAAAAATAATCAAGGGTATGGAATGGCTTTCCTGTGAAGAGAATTGCATAGGTTAGGGCTCTTCAGCTTGGAGAAGAGATGCTTGAGAGGGGATAAGATAGAAGTTTACAAAACCATAGCATGGGTCATGTGGAAGAAGTAAATAGGGAGTGATCATTTATCCTTTTAAACAATACCAGAATTAGGGAACACTCTGTGAATCTAACTGGTAGCAGATTTTAAACAAACAAAATTAAATACTTTTTCACTGAACATAGTTAGCCCCGCCCCCTCACGCTCCCGAGGCCGCTCGCCTTCCGAGAGACGGGCGGGTGCAGCAGCTTTTTGCCCCACCCCCCAGGGTATTGACCACGGCCCAGAATCAGCGGCGAAGATGGCCGCCGATTCCGGGCCGTGGTCAGGGGCCAGATGAGATGTTACCACGCTCAACCACAGTGAATCCCACAGTAGTTGAGCATGGTAATGTCACGTCTGTTGGGGCAAAAAGTGATTCCCGCCGGGTGTTCACCCCCGGCGGGAATCACTTTGACCACGCTTTCGGAGATGGTGCCCAGACCATCCTCGAAAGCGTGGTTATTTTGCTCACTGCCAGTGGTTCACCGTGGTGAACATCTGGCGGTGCACAAACACACGTTACGGGACCATCCACCACCACAGGGGATTCACCATGGGTGAGTGTGTTACCGTAACGTCTGAAAATATACATACATACATACGAGCTGAGTCTGTTGGTCACAGAAAAGAAATGCAGTTGTACTCAAGCCTGTCCCTCTAGCAACAGAAAAACGAAACACCTTGAAGGGGTATCCTTAGTCCTCTTTCAGTAAATCAGCACATTTGAAACTGATGTTTCTACTTAGTTGAACAGAAAAACATAATTTAAGAACATAAGTAGTGCCATACTGGCTCAGACTAATGGTCCATCAAGCCCAACACTTGTCTCCGACACTGGCCAATCTCAATCGCTTGAAAGACGTACCCAACAGATTACAATGGACCGATCTATTCCCTGTTGTTCACTCCCAGCTCCTGACAGTAAGAGGTTACATCCCCCAAACCTACCTGGGTAATAGCTGCTAATGGACCTATCCTCCAGAAACTTGTCCAATCTTTTCTTAAACCCAGTTATACTGCTGGCCTTGACCACATCTTCTGACAACAAATTTCACAACTTAATTGTGCGTTGAGTGAAAAAATACTTTGTTTTAAATCTACCTGTTAGTAGGGAACAGTGATTTATCCTATCAAATAGTACTAGAACTAGGGGACACTCCATGAAACTAACTTGTTCCACATCACTCAAGATTTTATAAACTTCTATCATACCTTCTCTGTCATCTCTTCTCCAAGCTGAAGAACCCCAACCTCTCTTCATAGGGGAGCCGTTCCCATACCACTTATCATTTTTGTTGCCTGTCTCTGTACCTTTTCTATTTCTACTACATCTTTTTTTGAGATGGGGAAACCAGAACTGCGCCAGTATTCAAGGTGTGGTCACACCATAGATTTATATAGTGGCATTATGATATTTTCAGTTTTATTCTCTATCCCTTTACAAATAGTACCTAATATTCTATTTGCTTTTTTGGCGGCTGCTGCACACTGAGCTGAGGATTTCAATGTATTGTCCACAGTGACTCCAGAGTCCTTTTCCTGAGTGGTAACTCCTAATTTAGAACCCAACATTTTGTACATATAGTTTGGATTGTTTGGGCCGTGGTGCATCACTTTGCACTTGTGCACATTAAATTTCCTGTGCCATTTAGATGCCCAGTCACCCAGTTTTGCAAGATCCCCCTGCAATTCTTCAAGACAATTGTGCTCACTAGATGGGTTCTTCCCATTTGTGTTGGGTGTGGCAGTGGAGAGATACTGATTTATTACACATGGACTTTCAAGTTAAAATATTGTGAAGCACAGAAGCAGGCTTTTGAATCCAGTAACAACTTGTTCAAATATTCTACAATTGGTATTAACTACTTTGTTGTCAACCTCAGCAGTAAAAGTAAGGATAGAACATATACAAAGACTGAAATATCTTGTTACCCACAAAACTTCTTTCTCTCTCTAGTCCAGGGGTAAGACACATGGACAGGACAAGATGATTTTGTACTATCGCTGCCCGTTCTGTACCCGTCTTTATTGGCATTCACAGGCTTAAATAAATGAATTTCTTGACCAAAACACATTTAAATACACAACTATCTTTCAAGCAAATTCTGACCTTCATTGCTGCTTTAATAAAGGTTCTGTGAAGTTTGAAAACTTACATATACTCACCAAAAGAGGTTGGGTCAGTAAAAGGGTATTATCTTAACTATATTGTCTCTTGTTTCTCATGTTTGGAAGCAACATGGCAACTGCTTGCCCTCTAGATTATATTTAAACAAAGTTCATTTAAAGTAGTTCTTTATTTAAAAAAACAAAACAATATCAACAAACTCTCCTGCAAATTGAAAATAAAACTATTGAGTAAGCAGATTCTGCTTCGTAAATCTGTATTAAATCACCTGCCTTATTTTCAAAAGCAAACTCTGGAGAGCTCCCATTGCTACAGGGAAAGGGGTTTATCTGTTCCCAAGACACTTCTAAATACAGACATGACTCGCCTGTGCAACTTGTAATCTTTAGATCACGGTTCTTCCTTGGATGTAGATGTTCACCTTCTAGCCCAAGGCAGTGTGCCTTTCTTTTAAAAACACGTAACACAGCTAGATTCACAACTGCCAGTTAACAGACAGCTGTGTTGAGGTCCCTGTGAAAAATTCGACACAAAATCCTCTGTTAGTGTTCCTAGCACTTGGGTGTGGCAGACTAAATGCACACAGGCTTTAAAGCAAAAGAAAACATTGACCTAAAAAGTGAGGTTTCATTTTCATGCTTAGAGTTATGCTGAGGTAAAATTCAGATTGCTACTGAAAAGAATATCAAACATGCAGTTGTTAGTCTTGGAAGCTTTTCTGTTAGGACTACAGATTTTTTTCCGGGGAGGATAGGTCTTTATTGGTCCAATGTGTAAGGGACACAAGGAGACAAAATGATTTTGCGGCAGCTCATCTTTCTCGTATAGCACCGCTTTATATTTTGATTAGACATTTGTGGGGTTTGGAAGATTACCTTAAACTTGATCTAAAATTGAATCTACACTTGGCCTTGACTAGGCTTCGATATGAGCAGATGCCCTCAGCAATCCTAGAAGGCCGTTGGCTTAGTATCCCAAGAAATGTAAGGTTCTGTCCTAGTTGCCAGGACAGAATCGAGGATACAATCCATTCTATACTAGAATGCCCACTGTTTGATGGGATTAGATTGGAAATCTTATCACCTCTACCACTAACAATTCATGGTTTCTCCAAGCAGGAAAAAATAATTTGGATCCTGCAACAGACAGAGGGCGCTTTCTTGTCTCAGCTGGCTTCATTTGCCCTGCGAGCTGAGGATATTCGTAGAATGTTTGTTCCCGCCATTGATCCCCGGTTATCACAAGTTGGAGAATAGAGACTTAGCGCTGGTGCTACATGCCATAATAATAATATATTATAATACTTTTGGTGGCAAATTAAGTCCACTTCTTTTAAATTTTATTCATCATGGATTTATTTTAAGATAATTTGTTGATATGATGTTTTATTATTTGTGTAGAGAAGGTTAAGTTTTTATTTTTGTAAAGATTGGATGTTGGCGCAAGCTGATCCATAATAATAAATTTGATTTGATGCAGTTGTTAACTCCTATCCAGTTAGGCTTGGGTGGGTGCAGACCTCTGTTGTCTAGTTGGACACACCTCCTACCAAAGCCCTTTATGCTCAGGCTGGGCAAGGCTCCTCGGCTGCAGAAGGCCCTCATAGTGCTCCCTAAGGACGTGACCATATTGGAAAGAGGTTTGGGAATGCCTGAGCCTGCCCCTTATAGAGTGCTGTAACATCATGGTGCTCCATTGGGGAACGAGGGATACCCAAACAGATCAGGCTTGCCCTGGGTTCTGGACCAAGCAGGGTTCTAGTTGCTAATCCTAGCTTCTTTTTGTTAAATTCCCCAACTTGCAGGTATTATTTCAGTCCAACAGAATTTCTTTGTTCATTCAGTCCAGCAAGGGTTGGACCTTTTAGCTCCATAGGTAGAGGGGAGAAGAAGGTTCATACGTGTTCTAGAATATTTGTAATCAGCAAGCACTTTGATCTTATTCTTTGTCTGTGTTTATTTCAGTTTAAACTACTTGCAAAAATATACCCTTCCTCTGAGGGTGCTTTCCGACGTGATCAAAAGTGTACTTATGAGTTCTGGCAGCGGAACATGCATGCAAATTGGGCGCAGCTTTGATTATGTCTGAAAAGTACCCTGTGCAGGATTGAAGCTTTTTGGAGCACTTAAAATTCGCTTTATCAAGGTGGATTTTGCAACTTGGTAAAGTGCATTTGTCAGTGCTCTGAAAAGCTTCAATCATGCGTGCGGTGACTTTCCGACATAATCAGATCTGTGCCTAATTTGCATGTTTATCCTGCCACCCGAACTTGTAAGTACGCTTTTGATCATGTCAGAAAGCACCCCGAGGGAGTTATTTTCTAAGACTGAAATGAGATTTTGCCAAAACAGGAAATCTTGTTGAAATCCCAGTTCCCAGTACCATCTCGGTCAAATCAAGAACTTCTCAGTATTCGGTAATATCTTGACTGACATTTTGTTTCTCAGTTTACCGACTTCCTGCTTACCGAGATCCCATTAACCCCTTTGCTGTCCATTTCAAATCTCAAGAGGTAATACTGCCACAATACTGAATTTCTTGCACTCCATTGTCCCTTGTCACTCATTGGGTGAAAATTAATAAGACAGTAGCCCACATTAGCACCCACCAGGTGGCTGTTTACCTGCCCATTTTTAGGTGTTTGCTAGATGTTGGCCCACACCCCCCATACAGCCCCCACTCGTTCCCTACTCACAGCGTCATCCAAGACATCATGGGCGTGTCCACATTGCCGCATCTTATTTAATTAGGTTCTCCCGCGGCCTCTCCCGCATCCAGATCGGCCAGCACCATAGAGTTGCATCTAGTGTGGCTTCTAGTGGAGAGAGTGATTGAGAGTAGCTTTTTCAACTAACAGGAGGCTGCAGAGGAGGGAGAGCGGAGAGGGAAAGCGGTGTTCACAGCCAGAGAAGTCTTCTTCCCCAGCCATGACCCTCCTTTCCAATCAGAAGCAATGCTCGCGGCCTGGGTGGCTGCAAGAGGAGAGGGCAATTGCACACTTTCTCTGCTGAGAAGCGGCTGCAAGAGGAGAGGGTGAGAGGTGCAGGAAGAACCTTTCCCAGAGGATCTGCAACCGCACTTCTCTCTCCATTTGGGAAAGGAACCAAGGGGAGCACGGGTTCCTCTCAGTTCCTTTCCCAGGAAGAGGACTGCAGGTGCGGATCCTCTGAGAAGGTGGTTCTTGCCCCCCCTCCCCGCTCTCTTCTCTTGCAGCTGCATCTCGGCTTAGAGAGTGCAATTGCTCTCTCCTCTTGCAGCCACTTGAGCACACAAGCGGTCACAAGCGGAGGGGGTCACAGCCAGGAAAGAAATGTTCTCTGTCTGTGACCCCTCTTTTCCATCAGTCAGGGCTGGGGAGAGGGAAAGTGCTGAATGACACCACTGGTGGCAACTATTGCCAGCACATGTAGAAACTTTTAAACTATGGCCCTTTTCACACAGACACCCTTAACACTGATAAAATGGGTGTTACATTTTATTATACATGTTGCAGGACTGAAAGTGTGCTCTATGGGTGCCCTGCAACATGTATAATAAAATATAACACCCATTTTATCAGTGTTAAGAGTGTCTGTGCGAAAAGGGCCTGTGTGCAATCTTCAATTCTTCTGTCATATGCATGGAGCTGATTCCAGGCAACTTCTTAGTAGTATCACCTAGATGCTGCTTCCTTTTTATTCTGGCATCTCTTGCAGACTCCTGATATATTTGGTCAAGTATTCCAAAATGTTGATATTGAACCGAAAGCCACATTTGTGAGTGGTGAATGGATATTTTAGCCTTTAGTGAGAATTTTTAGACTACAACAGTCTCTCATAATTGTTTGTTTGGTTTTTTTTAAATAGAAGGAAACCTTTAAATGAAAAATACAACTACATTCATTTGAGTGCATGCTACCCTGCTTTTGCTTTTTAAAGCTGGTCTTATGTGTTAGGGGCATTGACAGGATTTAAGGAGGCTCAAAGCTGTAAAGCAATATTTCAACTTTAACTTCACTACCTCTTCTTGTCATGCTCTGGTAGCCATTGATTCTTTCTGAGGCACTGGTCAGGAAAATAAAGAGAAAACAGGAGGGTTGCCACTGAACTCCTCTGCATTTGTTGTGTGGTTGGAGGGGGATGTGCTGAATTAAATGACTCTCTCAAGAGGCATCATGGTGGTGCTTTAAAAGGTTCCTCTGCTTCCGTGTGTGTCTGTGTTTGACATGACTATTGCTGTGTTGTGTATCTTTGTTATACTAGTATGTTCTCCTTATAAAAGACGTGGGCAAGTAGAAATGCAGCTTTATTACTTACAGTTAGGTGAAATAGTCCAGAAGGGTGTAGTCTGTGTGAAATAAATTTTTGTACTGAGTACAGGGGGCTTTACAGGCAGGGACCTGTGCTTGCTGCATTTTCCCCATTGGCAATGGAAGGAAAAGCAGTGAACATGAGTTCCTGTTTACAGGGTATAAATTAAAAGGCGCTTCACAGCTTTCTTCCTCCTCCTCTAACCCCAGGGGAATCACTGACCTGCTGCTTACAAAACTGTTCTTTATCCCTCTCCTTCAGGAAACTACATATTCCTATATATCTGATTGTCTGGCTAGTATTTTAGGAATTAGACTTTTTTATTTAAAAAAGAAGAAAAGTCTCATGTTGCTGCGTGCTTAGTATGGGTGCAATGCTCGTCCATTAAAGTCAGTGGGAGACGTGTTTTAGCACAACTAGAGTGGGTTTGGGATTACCACCTGTATTGGTATCCTTTGCACCATTATAAGTGCATGCTACCTCAAAGTGTCTGATCTTCAAAGTCCTCTGTTGACATAAAAATCATTCATTTCAGTGGGTAGGTTTGAGGATCGGGCTGTAAGACTACACAGATGGTGTTGCCAGACATAACAATAAAATGAAAATCCAACGTGTTGAATTTGATGACATAATTCTGGGCACATAGTCGGGTGAACAGATGTTTGTGGATACCTTATAACCATTTGGTCTCCTCCCAGATACCTGATAGTCTGCTTCCTCTAGCTATTTCCTAGATGAGAGCACACTTGGTTAGAGAGGAGAGAAGCCAGCTGCAGGATGGCAGCTCAGTATAGAAACTGCTGGGCTTTGTAGGGCAAAGCTTCGTTCCAAAGAGAATCTAACTGTGAAACAATTTCCCCTTGCAAACAGCCCTTTCCGTGAGTGTATGGTTTGAGGGGGGGGGGGAGAAGGATGGAGAGGGCAACATTTATTTATTTTTTTACTTTAGACTTAGCCATTAGTAACCTGAGTAGAAATTCTGCAATACTCTGCAAGTCTGCAGGAATAGAATGTTCTGTGTTTACATTTTATTTAGATGTTGAGAACGTTTTTAAATTGTATAACTTTAAAATTTTACACATTTTTCCAAGAAAGGCTTACTAAGAATAGGGGTGGGGCAAGCCCCAGCCCCTCCCCTGGCTTCTATGAAGTTTATGCCCATGGTACTTTCTCCAGCCCAATCGTTGCTGTTCCTTTCACACTGTCATTCAGTGGAGTACCATGGAGATTTGTAGGAATGACATTGGTCTTCATGAAAATTCATGTTTCCAAGGCCCCTGAATGACCAAAACCAGTAGCAGGGCTTAAGACTAGAGCTGCACTGGGTACAAATATGAGTACCCATGGGTAATGCTCACATTTTGGGGCAACTTATTGGGCACCCAACGGCTATCTGAGGACCAATCGGGTGCCTGATGCCTAAAAATGTGAGCATTACCCAGAGAAACTGACAAGTCCCAGCCAAGACTGCTACTAAGTCCAGCTCCACAGCGCTCCAGCCAGGGCTTCTCAGCTTCAAAGTCAAACCAGGGCTTCCCCCACGCAGCACTCTGAAAGACGCTGTGGCTGGGAAGCCGCTTTTGAAACTGACAAGCAGCCGCTGAGTTCACTGTGGAGCCAAGCTCTGCAGCGGGGACCCGTCACTTTCAAAGGTCAGCATCCCACCAGGTCCCATACAGGCATCTATGGGGATGGGTTAATTCAGGCACCCGAGATTTGTTGGGTAAGTACCCAGCTGCCTGAATCATTGGGTGCAGCTCTGCTTAGGACATCCCTAGACATAACAGCATCGATGTTCTAGTCACAGTAGGAATTGTCTGAGACTACATTTTAGGTCTCAAATCAAATTAAATGTGCATTTTTCACAGGCTTAATTATCAATTGTGTGTTTAAAGCCAAAACGGGTAGTTAGTGATTATGTCTGGTAACATCCATTGTTTCTCAAAGGGCGGTGGTTCTGGCTGTGACAGGAACATGTTGCCACTGAGTATTGATATCCAGGTTCTGAGCCTAAGGGAATTATCGTGTGAAATGGGGAAATATGTGGGTCTGTACTGATCAGATCCTAGCCAAAGAAATTGCAAGCCAGCTGCCACTCCTGATCTCTGATGGTGTGAATTTGCTTTGTTTGCATCTTGACATCTTCAGACATTGAAAACCCTGTAAAGCACTGTAGCAATTCTGCAATGGCTCTGTCAACCAGCCCATGTTGGTTCCATGGTAACTGCTGTAATGGATTCTGAGATGTGTCAGAGGAAAGCTGGTTGCAAGTGGGGGTGTGTGGTTATTGGCCTTCTGAAAGGAATATTTATTTATCTGAAGCAAGCAAGCCGAATGAAGTACACAAAGGACAAAATGCTCCCGGATCATAAGCGGCTCACAGCTTAGACCCAGAAGTTTTAAGCCTTTAAAAAAAAACAAATCTCTTGCAGGTTTGTGCTCAAGAATGAGTTCTGTTTGTTTTCCTCTGAAAAAGGGAAATTTGCCAGTGGAGGAGTTAAATGGCCAAATCACCTTTTGGTTGTGATATATCTAATGGATCAAACAGTCTATAAAGGCTTTTAAAACTAGGGTTATTTGGTCAATTGGTGATTTGACAGAGCTGTTTAAATCCATCTGATATTTAATACAGATTCAGTTAACTTCCTGATTGCTTCGATTCAGTTTGTGACTGAGTAACACAGTTATGTAGAGGCCCACCTTCACCTATGATAGCAAATTTGCCATTTTAAACTGGCAAATAAATGCATCTCCATTTTTCTGATAACTGCTCCTGTGAAATGTACTGCTTTGTTGTTCAGTACTTCATTTATTCCTGGTTTGGAATTTCATTATTTGATCAATCATTTACTTCATTTTGTTGTTCAGTATTTTGTTATTTGGTACTCTGTCTTCATTGTCACACCCAATCACATTCCAGTTCACATTAAAAAAAACACACACACAGACCCCCAGCTAATACTGCTAAAGACATGAACCCTTGATAACAAATCATTAAATTTACCACAGTATCCAATAAATGGAGTGAAAACCAGTGCAGATCTCACAAACCGGTTTTGACTCTGCCCTCTGAATTTTCTTCATGCGAACGTATTAAAATAGGTTGAATTTTCCAAATTCATTTCACCTCTAGTTTACATTAAGGCAGAGTGGATATGGGAATGCAGAGGGATACACACCTGAAGGAGAAAGAAGGGAGATGGTGGGAAATGCATGCAGCCCATGCCAAGTCAAGCCACTTACTCATTTCACCAACCAGGAAAACTAAGCCACTGTGTTTAAACACGTTGTATCTTATACATATTCAGGATTGCCAACACAGGGAATCCTGAGCACACGGGGTTGTGTACACACAACAGTTGGTGGGTAGCTGCTGGTATGCTCAGCGGCTATCCAAGGGCCGTTGGGAGCAGAGGAGGTCTTAGCCACCCTGAGTCTTCAGCGAAGGGTGGGGTAGATATGTAAATACATGAATTAGCAACTGGCAGCAAGACTCAGGAAGTGGAAGTGGTGGGAGCAATGCTGGTGGTGGAAGGTGCTAAGTAGAGCTGAAATGGATATCTGTGCTGATCTTACAGATTATCTTGGATTCTGCTAACCCCTCCAAGTGATATCCATGTGGAAATCCAGGGTCTTGGTTCCCTGTGCTGACACAGGCGCCCAGAGCAGCAAACTGGTGATACAAGCAGAAGGTTCCAGGGAGCAGTGTTGGGTCCTGCTGCCACCATGTTCTCCGCACTGGTTCCTGCCTCCAGGTTACACCAGGTACTTGCGTTGCATGGTTGGATTGAATGTCTGTTCGAACCCCCATGCAGACAAGTGAAGAATCAACATATAGCTGGTGAATTTCCACAATACATGAAATCCGCTGATGACACAAATTTGGACGGCATCATTAATGCAGAGGAGGATTAGAATACAAGAAGAACTGGATATAGTTGTGGACTGGAGTACAAGAAATGAGATAAAGCTGAGGAGTACTAAGTGTAAGGTTGCATGTTTCTAGCACAATACATGAATCTATCATAATACATAAAAACACCCATTATGTGCCTGGAGAGCATTGCATCTCCCTGCAAAGATATAGCAATGACAAGGAGACAAGCTTCCCCATTGTCTCCTGCAGGCAACTTGATGTTCTGCTCTGTATCTTCCTTTAGTGAAAGAACTCGTTTTTTCCCCTTTATAGAAGTGGTTCCCATATATGGGTCCTGCTTATCCCACTGTAGAGAACTTCCCACATTCATTTGTTCTTGTAGAAAGACATCCATCCACCTCATTTCTTCCCCCACCCCCCATGTATGCTTCCTGAATCTTTCATAGAAGCATTTTTCCTAAGGTGACTTTAAATAAGATGACTCATTGATGAGCTTTGCAACAAAAATAGGAGTCTTGATGAAATCCGCTGATGACACAAATTTGGACGGCATCATTAATGCAGAGGAGGATTAGAATACAAGAAGAACTGGATATAGTTGTGGACTGGAGTACAAGAAATGAGATAAAGCTGAGGAGTACTAAGTGTAAGGTTATGCATTTGGGGACTAATTAAAAAAAACTTTAGCTATAAACCAGGAGCTCATCACTTGGAAACAGAAAGAGAGAGGGTTGGGGTACTAATAGGTCATAGAATTTCTGTTATTTATTTATTTTTATATTTACTACCCCATCCCTCTCAACCAATAGCGACTTGGGGAAGCTTCCATAAAACATAAAATACAATAATAATCATAATCTTAAATAAACATATAACAATATAAAACCAGCTCTGCACAAAAAACACACGCAACCCGCCCTTTAACCCATCCCTCCCTCGCCGAATGCTTGATGAAAGAGCCCGGTCTTACATTGCTGCCAGAAGGTGAGATGATTCGGGCTGAGATGAATCTCCACCGAGAGGGCATTCCACAGCGACGGAGTGGTCACTGAGAATGCCTGCCTATCCGTACAGGCCCATCTATAATGTGGCTGTGAAAAGGACAAGTGCAATTCTAGAATGTACTAAGCAAGGCATCTCCTATAGGGATATAAGTGGTGTTGTCACAATATGAGGAACTCGTAATACCTCATCTGGAATACTGCCTCAGTTCTGGTCACCTATGTTTATTGCAAAGGACAACTACGAGGATGGTCAAAGGAATCAAGAATCCATTTTATGAGAAGAGATTAAAAGAGCTTGGCATGTTTAGCTTAGTAAAAAGAAGTCTGAGAGGAGGGGCCTGATGGTACTGCACAAATCTATAAGGGGAATTAATGTGAGGAAGGGAAAAGGGTTTTTCAAGTTTGTTTATTTAATTAATTTATTTATTTCAATTATTTATACCCCACTCCTCTCGCCAATGGTGACTTGGAGTGGTTTCCAATATAAATTTGAATAAAACAACAATATCAAAAACAACAATATAAATATAAACATAAATAAATCTAAAAACAGAACACATAAAATATATAAAACAGGTCTGTGCAGAAATACAAAAAACCCTCCTTCCCCACCCCCCAAACCCGACTAACCCATCCCACCCTCCCCTACCTGATGGAAAAGCCGGGTCTTGCAATTTTATTGGAAGGCAAGGAGATGTGGGCTGAGGAGAATCTCTGTTGGGAGGGAATTCCATAGTGATAGCACAGCCGCTGGGAACACCCTCCAGTCCGTACGAACCCAGTGATAATGCAGGATTTCCAGGAGGGTGGTCCCGAACAACCGCAGGGGCCACCTAGGGGCTGAGGCAATCTTCTAGGTAAGCAGGGCCCAAGCCGTGAAGAGCTTTAAAGGTCAAAAGCAGCACCTTCAGTTGGGCCTGGAAGACGATAGGCAGCCAGTGCAGTGCTGGGAGCGCTGGTTGAATGTGCTCCCTGTGACCCATCCCTGTTAACAGACGGGCTGCCGCATTCTGCACCAGCTGCAGCTTCTGAACTGTCACCAAGGGCAGCCCCATGTAAAGCGCATTGCATTAGTCTAGCCTTGAGGTGATGAATTCATGAATGATCGTGGCAAGGTCAGAGTTTGAGGCATATGGGCAGAGCCTCTTCACCAGATGTAGTTGACGAAAGGCACCCTTGGCCACAGCCAACACCTGAGAGTCCAGGCATAACTGAATCTAGGAGCGCCCCTAGACTCTGCACAGATGGTACTAATGGAGGATGAATACTCCCAATATTGGGGGCAACCCCCCCCCCCAGATCACCCGCTACCCCCACGAACATCACCTCTGCCTTATCAGGGTTGAACTTCAGTCGGCTCGACCTCCTCCAATCCCCCACAGCCGCCAAACATTTGGACAGCAATGAGACAGCGGGGTCAGAGTCAGATGAAAATGGCAAATACAGCTGGGTGTCGTCAGCATATTGATGACAACGAACCCCCTAGCTGCATACGACCTCCCCTAGCGGTTTCATATACATGTTAAGCAAGAGAGGGGACAAAATAGAGCACTGTGGGACCCCACATGAGAGGTTCCCAGAGGACGATGAGCAGTCCCCTAGCACCACCCGCTGAGATCTTCCAGTGAGGTAAGAATGAAACCACCATAGGACAGTCCCGTTCACCTCAGCTAAGTCCCGCAGGTGAGTCACCAACATCTCATGGTTAACAGTGTCAAAAGCCGCTGATAAATCTAGTAGAACCAGCAGGGTCATGTGTCCCATATCTAGTTCTACCAGGACGTCATCGACCAATGCCACAAGCACTGTCTCCATGCCGCAAGCCGGACGAAAGCCGGACTGTGTGGGATCAAGAAAATCGGTGCCATCCAAATGCGACTGTAGCTGCTGAGCCACTACCTGTTGAATAACCTTCCCTAAACAGGGAAGGTTAGAGACAGGCTGGTAGCTTGCCGGGGCACCGACATCAAATTATGGTCTTTTGAGGAGGGTCCAGACCACAGCCTCTTTAAGGCAGTTCGGCATCCTCCCCTCTCGAAGGGAGACATTGATGACCCCTGCCAGCACTGGCCCCAATGTCTCCCTGGTGGCTTTCACCAACCAGGATGGGCAAGGATCTAATTTGCAAGTAGTGGCTCGAACAAAAGTGCATTGTCGGGTGTCACCATTTGAAATGCATCCCACAAATCCTGACCAAACAGAGCATTCCTAACCTCTGGTTCTGCCACTGCCCCAGAAATGGTGGAGTCAGTCATGCTCTATGCGAGTGATTTTATCTGCAAAGTACTTCAGAAACATGTCACAGCGGGCCATGGACGAATCCGGTTCCAGGCAGAGACAGGCTGGACTGAGTAGACCTCTCACCACCCGGACAGCTCCACTGGACGTGACTGAGCGGGCACGATGAGTGCAGCAAAGAACCGCTTCTTTGCTGCCTTCACCACCACGGTATAGGATTTCAAAAACACTGTTTGCTGCAACCAATCACCTTGAGCGCGAGTGCGGTGCCACCGTCACTCCAAGCGCCTCCCTTCACGCTATAGCCGCCCCAGGTCCTCCATGAACCACGGGGACCTGCGGAACCAAATGCTGGGAGCAGACACCTAGGAGCCACTCGATCAATGACCTGAGCCAACCAGCCATTCCAAAAGGCTACTAGGTCATTGATGGAGCAGCTATTGAGGTCAACAGGTATCTTCCTCAAGAGCATTCTGGAACCCCTCTGGTACCATAAGTCTCCTGGGGAGGACCATCCGAACTGGCCCTATGGTCAGGCAGGCATGCGAGCTTGCAAGAAGTAATGATCCAACCACAGCATAGATGAACATTCAACACCCCCAATCATTGGACCCCCCTCCTTAAGGTCAGTGCAGAATACTAAGCATATTCTCCCGCTCATGTGTCGGGCCCCTCACAATCTGGGATAGACCCATGGCGGCCATGAATTCCTGCTCCGTCCCATGAAATCCAGCCTTGGCATGGATATTTATTTATTTATTTCAACATTTTTTACCCTGTCTCTCCAGCATTAAGCAGCTTGAGGTGGCTTACAAATAAAAAACATTTTTAAACCAACCAAATATAAAATATTATAAAACAAACACAAAACCCAGTAAAATACTACAGATGGAGGGTATCACTAAAAAATAAACCCACCCCATCCATCATCCTTGCCGAAAGCAATCTTGAAGTCGCCCAAGACAGTAAGCTTAGGGGACCTCAAGACCAGGTCCGAGACCAGAGCTGCTAGAGCAGATAGGGATGCTGCTGTGCAGGGGGGGGGCATGGTACACCAGCAGGATCCCTAACCTGTCCCTGGCCAGACCCTCTGTTCCTTTGGCCAAATCAAACACAAGGTAGAGGTCTTCTGTGCCAGACTCATTCTGCGCTGAAAATCTCCAAGCAACCAAACCATCCCTAAAAATAATAGCTACCCCCCACCCCCCAGGCTGATGCTGGACAGAGTACCCAGCCGGAACAAGGTCAGCCAAAATTGGCCCCGAGCACTTGTCTGGCCAGGTCTCTGTCACACACACGAGATTGGCTGCCCGCTCCAAGATTGTGTCATGGATCGTGGATGACTTATTGGCTACCGACGTCGCGTTAAACAGCACCAGTGACAAGCCCAGGTCCTCTGAGACCTCGATCACCTGGTTAACTGGTAAGTTAAAGGATATTGTTGGCACAAGAGGTAGTGGATATAGATTGGACATAAAAAGATTCAGGTTGGTAATGAAGTGACAGCACTTAATCAAGAAGCAAAGTTCTGAAATAGTCTCCCCTAAGAGTTTTTTTGTGTGTGCAACAACCTAGTTCATTGTAAAACAGAATTGATAGCTTCACGAGTGGAATTGTATGCGTTTTTCCAAATCCAGTTGCTTCAGTAAGTTGCTGTTATAAGAATGTTGTTTCCCTAAAAAGTTTTTTTTTAAAAAACTTCTTTTTAAGCATCATACAGTTGTAGCCAGGGGTGGAGTTCTGAATGGGACGGACATAGGTTTTTGTGTGTCTTATGGAATGTATGATTTTTAGCACTGACTATAACATTAATGCCTTTGTAAAATTAAGATATATTTTTTTCTAGTCAACGGTCTTTTAGCACGCCCCCTCCAGAAGGGGAAGGGACCAGTTAGGATGATCCGCCCTCGGAGGCTGATGGAGCCCCAGCGGTTCCAGGAGGTCCTGAGGGAGCTTACCCTGGATGTGGACGGTCACTCTGTGGATGAGCTGGTCCAGCATTGGAACATCTTGCTGGAGGAGGCCATTGACAGGGTGGCTCCGAGGCGCCTTCTGCCT